>JAUZST010007338.1:0-14242 GCA_034779995.1 Parotocinclus haroldoi | reverse complement strand
TAACATTACACGTATATAATAGGATTTGTTTCGGTACTTTAGGATTTGGTTCGAATAAGCGGCTGGTCCCATTAACCGGTGGTCCCATTAACTGGATTCGACTGTGTTTACCTTTTCAATATGTTATGTGACAGATAATAAGGACTTTAGCAGAAGATAAGTGCCTTTGCCAAGATATCCAGATAGTCATATTCAACTCAATGCAATATTTAGTTTGGGATCTATACTGAAGAAAGTGTCTTTCTACAAGTATATCTGAGTGGCACTAGGTCTTTTGTGGCATACATTTTGGGTATGGATATTTTGTGCTTTATATTTGTTTTATCTAGGTTCTGTCACTAGGACAATGATTTTCAGCTCATTTCAAGACAACAGACAAGGGAATATGTGAAATATATAGACCTTCATAACACTTTTGGTATCCAGTCAGTTTACACTACAAGTTCTCAACATGCATGTTCAAGCATAAACAAAAGTGTCAGCCCTGTCAGAGACCCAGGGGTCATACAATACAATAACAGCCAACATTTGCACATAGAGAATGGTTCTTAGATTAAGGCAGGCAGCACATATCAGATTTAAGAGCATAACTGTTTTCTAGCTAAATAGATTTTGTGCTGTCTGAATAAGTGACAAAAATGAATCTTTCTTTTCCCAAAACACCTTCATGTGTGGTTTCAAAGATATCAGACTCAGTTTGACCAGTCAAATCAGACTTGTTTTTACCACTCAACATTAATCAGTGTCAGAGATTTGCTACGACAATAACGACATGAAAAAGCTCCAGCCTTGCATAGAACCAAATTGGAGCAATAAAGAGTTGCCAAGTCTTTGTCATGTTCTTTGTGGGAAGCCACATTTGTTCATACAAATTTAAATGAATAAAAAGTCATATATAAAACCACGTGGCACTCGACACACAAATGTCCTGGAGACTGTGCAAAATAAAACATTTGAAACTAAATACGAAGAAAATAAAGGCTGACATAATATAAGTTAATTCTATAACTGGACAAAACAATTTGGTCTTTTGAACACCTCCAGTTTGAGTGAGAAATCTGATCAGTAAATTTCTCATAAATGTTTACAGGTGTGGTATAACTAACACTGGGACTTGCACAAAAGAGTGTAAAAGCACTTCCCTCACTGCTCTATAAAAGGCGTTTTGACTCTTTTGTATAGTGTACCTTATGGTGATAGATTGTTACTAGACAATAAAGCCACCATATTGGATCACAGGTTTTTTTTCCAATGAGAAGGTGGTTGTGAAGCATATCATAAAAGACCAGAATTGTCTCAAAAATCCATTGCCGAAGTCAGAAGTCAGATTTGCAATATCTCTCGTGGTTAACAACACAGAAAGTTGCAACAACAACTCGGAACGTTGCCTGTGATGCACAGCTATTTGACATTTTCAATGTGCTGTCCTTAGTGCTAAACGCAGAGCTGAAGGCACAGGATCCAGTCGTTATGACACCGCATGAGAATTGCTAGAGAAATTCTGTCACAAGCATCCACAATGCGGTGCTGAAGGTGGTGTTTGTTGCGGACTTTATGAGCCTACACACTTTTGAGATGACCCCAGGGATAAAAGCCAAATGATGTAAGGTGATGTGTGGGTAATCTGGGCGGCCATTCCACAGGTCCACGATAGACAATTCAATGACCAGGGAATTGAATATCCAACTAATAATGAACACCTGCACCATGGTGTGGTGGAGCCACATCCTGTTGGAAATAACAGAGAAAACGGTCATTTTCAGCCAGAATGGATGAGAACACTGTAGCTTTGTCAGGTAACGCTGGTAATTTAGGGTATGGTCGATGAAAATGAGTGCCCCATATTCCACACCACACCATAACTGCACGTCATCTAAGAGTTTGGTGGCTGTTTTCTTCAGAAGCACCACAGTCCTCTCATCTGTCTTCAATTCCATCTTCAGTTAGCTGTGATGAACAACAATAGTTTAGAACTTGTGTGTTGATAACTTTTGAACCACAATATATATTGCAAATCTGTGCTTGGGAATTGATCACTGGACTTCTTTGATATGCTACATGACTATCCCATTGGATAGAATTCCAATTTGGCGACTTTCTAGATGGTGGCCATGTTTCAGACCAAAGCAACAAAAATAAAAGCACTGAAGTAATTTTGCTTGTAACATTTACAGACCAAATGTCAATAAATGGGGCTGAGTGCTGCTATTCCATGCCCACATTGTGTGTGTGTGTGTGAGTGTGTGTTGGAAAGAGAATTTTCAAACTGGCCATTGACGTTAACAGTGAAAAAAAATGACTCATTGATTGGTGGAAAGGGCCAATCCATTGATTAGGTATCGGGTGAGCGGGGTCGGTCATTGATTAAGGGGTTAGGAGACTAACCCATTAAATTGATACAGGCCTTGGTGGGTAACTCATTCCCAGTACTGTTGGTGATTAGTGAACTTCATTCATCAAATTTCAGTATTCAAAATTACTGAATGGTTTTATATCTATACAATATGTACAGTTAAAAATGATAACCCTGCCTGGTATTCTGTTATACCAGAATATGTATTATATTATATTATATATATTACATATTATATTATATTACACAACTTAACCTCACAGTTATTCTATTACATAGATGCACTATCAAGATAGTTATTACTTTATTTAGACACACTTTCTTAACATTAGATCCAAAGACACAAATCCAAAATCGGTCTGAAAAGAGGACACACCATTGGGACCAAAATAAGACTAAGAAGACTACTGAAAAATATTTAATATGTTTCAGAACTTCAGAACATGTACTTTTGCTGACATGGACTCCACATGTTATATATTTATATATGTGGGGTGGGTAGTACATACTACATCAAATTTGATTTCCTGGAAGATATATGTCATGTGGTGATCAAACATGTCAACTGCAGATGAAAGTGACATGACACTCATGAAAGTGTTAACATGGATCAAATCAGAATCCTGTTGCTACTATTTGTAATCAATTGTTTAGCAGAGATCTTTGGGCAAAGGACTACTCGGGACTACCCCAGATGACTGGCATTATGTTGATTTCACTTATAGCATTATAATTGCTTTTCCAAGATGGAACTGCTTCAGAAATCTAAAGATGGTCAAAATTAAATTGAGATAACAATTTTGTGGTAATACAATAAATGCCTAATCCGAACACCTGATTTAACAAAGCATGTACTCAGCAACATACCAGTGAATGCAATGTCATTATTCCACGCTCCAAACAAAAGCTTTCATGAAGAACCCCTTAAAACAAATCGCCCCATTCCAAAATCCAGTCGCCTCTTCTTTATCACTCAGATTATTTAAAAAAAATATAAGGTTGAATCAATATGCAAGCATTTTTGGTAGCTAATGGAAATTCCCTAGGGAGCAGACATAAAAAAGCCATGAGTGGTTGCAACAGGAAAGGGCATGGCTAATAGTTTGAAGAGTCACAGGCAGCCATTTCATGCATGAATAGCATCTTGTGGTTATGGCATACCATTTCAGTTGGAATCTTAACTCAACCATTTCAAAAGATAAATGATTTCTGAAGATTTTTATGTTAAATTACTCAAGTATAAATTATGCATGTGAACTCCTGTGCATCAGTGGTAAGATCACAGTTCCTGATTACCTGGGCTGGGCAATGTGGAAGGCTTGGAGTGAGCAAAAACAGCAGCAAACTTTACATTGGGTCGCAGTGATGCAGGCCAGTGGTGAAGAATGATGTATCCATGACAAGAACAACAATAATAATGCTAGTAAAAAAAGGTCTGGGAAGTTATTACCTAATATAAATATAATGTATAATGTATATAAATGAAAAGTCAGTGTATAGCAAATTCAATTATCCACAAATTCAATTATCCACAAACTCTTGTGTCACAATATTAGGAATAGAAACAGAGGTGCTTGAAAGGTTGTTAATTCCTTAGAATTGTATATATTTCTTCTTATATTTCATACTTATATAAATATTTGATATTTATACAGATTTTAATAATCCTCTTTGAGAACTCATTCACATTTACAGTATTGAGTAGACGCCCTTATCCAGAGCAACTTACAATTAACACAGTCTTATAATCCTAGCTTAAGAGCCTTGTTCTGGGAACTGTGGCAGATGTGGGATTTGAACCCTGGACCTTCTGGTTCATAGTCCAGTACCTTAACTACTAAGCCACAACAGTCCCATAACTTAACTTACGACGTAAAACTCATAGCTAGAAGTTTTACCATAAAGGTTTTTCAGAAGCATTCTCAGAGCTGTGTTCTCCGTCTCTCTCACACACATACACAAGTGCACACACCGACGCACTCTTGTTTAGGGAAATATTGTCTAACCAATTATAAGCCTTTTAAATGAAAAACATAGGCTATTTCTGCGTATTTTATACTAATCATGCACACATTTATTTGCTTTATTTTAATAACTGTATTTACCATGCTAGTCATTTTGTAACCCACTCGTATTGAATAGTCTATGAACTGGAGAAAATGCGGCTCCACTCTTTTCAAGTATGATGCTGCCATGTCTAATCTATTTAACTGGTTGCGCTGGTTCATATGTAACATTCATTTCGAGCGCTGCACCATTGTTGCGCTAAGTTAGAGATGTGAGCGCATCTCTAATGATATCAACCACAAACATTACTCTTGTAGAATTTAATCAGTAGCATTTGATTAACTTACTGTTTTTCAGTGTTTGGAGAATATTCCTTCTGCCTCGTCATCTTTTCTGATTTTGCTCCACAGTGTAAGAGAACTCCCAAGCCTCCTAAAAGTCCTCCTTCCTACTCCTTGCAGTTTTTCACCTTAGGAGCTATTTAGGGGTTAAGATGCTGTATGGATAACTTTTAGCTTTACTAAAGTCAACTATTAACTTTGAGAGAGAATTCTAAGATTTTAAGAAATGGTTATCACTAGAAGCTTCACTTAGCACTAAGAATTTTTATAAATATGGCCCTAAAATATTTACCCATCCTAAAGCCACATAAACAAAACCAATTTGAACAATTGAGACACAACTATATACTTGGAAAATGATTCAGTTTTACATGCCTGGGAATTTGAATTACTAATGAAGATGAAGATTACAATGATCAGACTTATCTAGTCTCTATTTCACAACATGTTTGTAAAAGTGTATCATGTATCACTGCATGATAAAAAGAGTTCAAATAACAATGATCATAATAATAATAATAATAATAATAATAATAATAATAATAATAATAATAATTTATGAAGCACATTTTACAATTCCCCAATTGATGGTCAGCAGGCTGGAAAATGATACACAATGATCCATAAAGGTTTTGGACCCCACCCATCCTCAGACAGACAGACTGTATACAAATAAAGGACATGCAACATCAATGTCACTCAGTTGACTAACAAACATTACACAAGTAAGGCATCTAAATAGTCAAAAGGTCACAAAGAAAACCAGGGTAATTTATAGTCAATTAAAGGCATTTCTCACATTGGCTAATGTTCACAAGCACACTATCAGGAAAACACTCAACAACAATAGTGTGCATTGCAGGGTTGCAAAAAAAGCATCAGCATCATCTGGCACATGGACAATACAAACAGCCATTGGGAAAACATTTTGTATAGGACTTTTGGGTTTGAATGAAACGTACTGTGTCTAGATTAAGAAAAACATTGCATTACAAATGATTGCATCTTATCCCATCTGTGAACATGGTGGTGGTTGTATCTGTTTTGTTGCAACTGCATAAGGATGACTTCCCATCATTTATGGAGTGCCAAATTCAGTATTATGCTGCAAAATGTTAGGAGATCAATCTATATGCTGAATCAACATACAGATGATCATGCAGCAAGACAGCGACACTAAGGTCACGAGTTAGTCTAACAAATTCGGGTTAAGGAAGTATAATATTATTAATTAATAATATTAATATTATAATAATGTAAAAATTATATATATATATATATATATATATATATAAATACAAATAATAATATTAATTCATATTATTAATAATATTAATTAATATTTTGGAATGGCTCTAAGGTTCACGTACTTTTGCCACTCACACCTGTGTAAGTTGTTTTCGTAGTATAATAGGTTTGTACTGTTTTTTAAATCGGGTTCACTTAAGATACACTGGTCAGAAAAATAAGCGGATATTTCAAAATGAATATGAAGCGATTAAAAAGGAAGCATCTTATTTAATCTCATTAAACAAAATCATCTGGAAAGCAAATGAAAAGCCGAAGAAAGTTGTTTGATTATGCAAATGAGATGCAAACTCAATTATGGTGATTCAGTAGCAAGTAACATATTCATAGGGGTGAACAGAAGCATGTTATACTGGTCGTGAGTGTCACATATTGACTGTTCAGTAGGGTGTATGGTCACCCAAGACTGCCAAAACACATCGACAGCGATGGTACATTGGACAGGATCATTTTGTCCAGCAGTTCTTGTGGGATCCTCTGCTACTCTTGCTCCAGAACTTTTAGCTCAATAAGTGTGTGGGAGGCATTGGACATTTTGCCAGACGACTTCCCAGTACACCCCAGGTATGTTTAATGGAATTCAGGTCTGGAGAAAGTTGTTTCCAACTGGACTCCAGCGTAGGGTACCACTATAGGGTGCTGGCCCTGATCTCAATATCTGATAGCAGTCAGTAATCAATTTCTGATTATGTGGAGCTCGGTACAGCCACCAATGCTGATGCCAGCCCAAACCATGATTACACAACCACTGAAGATTTCTCGCACAAAATGTGGATTCTTCCATGTTCCTCTTTTAACCAGATTAGGACATGATGATAACCAAGCAGACTCATGACTTGATGTGATTTTCACAAGGATACACACTCATTTAGACAGTAACTACAGAACTGAATTGCTTATTTAAGTAGTATTTTTAAGAATAACAGATTCGTCTAGAAGAAAGTCTCATGCTTTTTCTATCATTTGCTGAATATGTGCAATAAAACAAATGTACTATTAGATGTGTTATTATTTAAAAGTATAATTACTTTATTATTATCACATGCAAATTGATGCAACTGATAATATCTTTGATAACCAGCTGAGCTTTTTTGCTCACATTGCCAAATGGACCAAATCGTGCAGGTACCTCCTCTACAACATCAGGAAAATTTGACCCTTGCTTTCCAGGGAAGCCGCTCAGGTGTTGGTCCAATCTTTTATATATATAGTTAAGTTTTCTCATGTTACCCCACTGCTGTGTTCCTTTTGCTGGCTCCCTGATTCAAAACTTCAATGGAATAGCATCATCTTACTTACATGCTCTAGTTGCTCTGTACCCTCAGTATTATGAGCTTGGCTTGACTGTATGATCCACGTAAGATAAGAGAAAGACAAATATCAAGACTCTTCTTCCTTGCTGGCACCCAGGTGGTGTAATGAACTTCCCCTGGATCTCCGAATGGCTTAGTCTCTTGCTGTCTTCAAATAGCAACTAAATACTCACTTCTGCCAAATGCGGTGAGTGTAAATGTAAGGAAACCATATATGTACTTCCAATAGTTTTACTTTCTCTTATTTAGCTACAGTTCCAATATAACCTTTCCTGGGATAAAGGAGTGACATTAAACCCTCAAAATAGAAACTCAAATTCACCCAAAACGTGAGACAAATAGGAGAACAGGGTCCACTTTTAAAACGATGAAGGATGAAACCAGCATTTTATTCGGTCCTGCCTCTCAGGATTCAGCTAGCAATACAACATTACTGATCTAGCAGTTTGGAAGAGAGCACATAAAGAGGACTGAGCACTATCATAACAAACTACCTGTCTTCTGCCCAGTGAGCTTTGCAGAGTCAGCATTTGGTTGGTTAGTTGCATAGGTGAGCTGCCAGCTTCATTTGTTTATTATAGGGTTGAATGTTGTGACCTATCGACTTCTGACTGAAAGACAGAAGGGAGCCAACGGCAAAAAGGTGCCTTTTTAGATTTCTAAAATGGAGTGAGCAGTTGACCAGGGATTGGGATTGGGATTGATTGTGTTAGCCCTAATGGAGACTGAGGCATCTATCAGAAGCAATGAGAAAGTCCCTGGCCTGCAATACAGCTGTGACAGTAATGGATAATGAGCGTACTGGGAAAGAGGATGCAAGGGCTTTCCTCCCAGGCAAAAATGAAGAAAAAATCTTCATCATAGGACATTTTTTATGCCGTAGGCTACGGTTACATTTCCTGAAGATAGCGACAGGATAGGCTGGGGAGTACCAAAAGGCCCTGAGGTCCAGAACCATGCTTATGCTAAAACATTAGTAATACTACTAATGAAATTATGCAACTAAATAAAAATGTAAATCTGCATAACTCTTATGATCTCGCCTTGAAATGATATTTATATGCACATAATAGCTTATTACTCATATGAAATTGTATTTTATTGCACATACATAAGAAAATTGTCATTTAAAAGAAAAATGAAAGGCAAAGGCAAATCAGCATATAATAAACAACTATTGTTTACTAATTATGTATGTTGTTCTGGCTGTTCTGTTCCTTATTAGAATTGAAACTCTTATTAGAACTAAATTATAATTCTTTATTTTATGTCATGTATGACATTTTTGCAACATGTCAATTTAAACACTGGTGTTTTTCTTCTTTCTTTGAATTTTGACCTTGACTCTTCTCCCATATATACCATCACAGTCAGGTATGTATTTCTGTTTCTATCCTGTTCCTTTATCTTTCTAGTGTGATCACATCCCCTAGTTATGCTCTATCCTGCTATCATATGTGTCCCCAGTGCATATTCTCTATCTAGTGTTATTGCCTTCACAGTTCTGTATAGTAGTAATGCTTATGTTGTATTTCATACTTAGTCGGTATAGTCAGGATTTTCTAGATTGCCCTTTGCCTTTTAATTTTTTTTTTAGCAATCATGCTGACTTTCTAGCACGTCCTTTTTATTAGTTAGCTTTAGCATTTTTCATCTTGCATACTTTGTATAGCTGTGTTTTTTGTTATTTCTTTGGTTCTTACTATTGTTACTTAACATGAACATCTAAACATTTTCTAATTTGGGTATGTAAACAATCATGCCTTACAATAAAAATACAATACTTACATCGCTGTCCAATCCACTCCACCCACCCCACCTCTCTGTCGCCACCACCACAAACCCCTTAGTGCCAGCATGACAACACATTTTCTGCTGAACACTGTTTTGTTTGTCAATTGCATATTCCATTTGTTATCCATACATTGATAGTGGTTTGTCTGCCAAGTTTGAATGTGCAAATGACTCAGACGAATCAGACTGTGGTGTTGCTACAATTCCGAATCCCTCTAGCACAAGGTGTAGATCCAGTTCTGGGTGAGAATTAAAACATATTCATGGAATTGTAGTGTACTCACACTTCCGTAAAATGAACAAAAATCGAAGTGCAGATGACATGATATATGACTTGAAAAAGCTATAAAAAAGTTTTAGCTTAAGGGCAGCTATCATAATATGAATTGCCAATTGTCCCACTGATTATGAATACAGGATGACTACAAGAAGATATTCCTCTCTATTTGCTAACATACAACCTCAGTGTTGCTGGAAACAAAGCATACAATTCCACACTGCATATCACTCACAAAGATCACTAAATCCAATTAGGTAACGATTAGGTTATTGACTGGGCATGGTACGTTTAGATTAAGCTGAGGAGGGGGTGGAAGGTACAGAGTACAACCTATAGCTGGGACCATATGTATAATGGTAAGATAGATTCAACTTTGTCATTACACAGAGCAGGCACATGGGAACGAAATGCAGTTAGCATCTACTAGGAGTGCACATAGTAGTACAGTGCAAATATAAATAGTTCACATATGCACTGTGTGCACAATTATTAGGCAAATCTTATTGTTAAGGATAACTTTTATTAGTAAACAACTACAGGGTTCTCGGTCAATCCAAAATGTTAATAAACCTCAAGTGAAGTTATGGTTTTCTTATGAAAAATATCTGTATGTTCACAGTTATTGGGGAACTATTACTGTGCAGAATTATTACACAGCTAAATGAAAAACACATATTTCTATCTCATTTTTTATATTTTCATCTTGTTAAAGTGAGAATTATAAACAAACAATTATAAACAAAATTTCTAATAAACATTTCTGACATATTAAAAAAAAATCAGAGACCAATATTGTCATCTTTCTTTTTAACAACAGTGATAAGCCTTTCATTCATGGAGATCTGTTGATGATCAACATTTTGTACAGCAGCAACCACAGTCTCCCAGACCTTCATGTCAGGTGAGGATGGGGACCATGCAAGTTTTTCATGTTTAATGCCTTTACCGGCTAGGAGTACTTGAAAGATGCAGACTTCTTTCTGTACCACTGCTTAAAGAAATTGTCACATAGCAGTAGGCCTGAGAGTTGATCTTGAGTTTATCTTCAAAACTAAAAGGTCCAGCCAGCTTATCTTTAATAATACCAGCCCATACCAGTACTCCACTTCCACTTTGCTGGTGTCTGACACGAAGTGGAGCATCGCGCCTGTTACAGATCCAGCTACGTGCCCATCCTTCTGCTCCATCCAAAATCTCTCTCATTTCATCAGTCCATAATATCAATGAAAAATATGTCTTCAGATAGTCTAGATGCTTCAGCTTATGTGTCTTGTTCAGTGGTGGTCAGGTTTCAGCCTTCCTAACCTTGGCCATGTCTCTGTGCACTGAACATCTTATACTTATTGGTACTTCAGGTAGGTTGCATTTCTGGAATGTTTTTTGCGACCCTGTTGACCATATGCAACAAAAAACATCTGAACGTTTTGCGAACATGCCCCAATTTCAATTTCAAGAGTGCTGTATACCTCTGAGAGACTTTTGGCATTTTTTCAGATTCAGGTAAATTTCTTTTCTGGCACATTTTGCCTAAAGAGAAAAGCTGCCTAATAATTATGCACACCTTGATATAGAGTGCTGACCTACTTAGGCCACACCCTCCCTCGTTATGCAGATACACGTCATGCCAGACAAGGTAATAAATATGGGAGAAGTGTGTCTGTGTTCAGGATGTGTATACATGTATATGGAAAATATTGGAAGAAACTGTATGCTAAGGTGTGCACATGAGTTATGTATACATACACACTATCATGCCATGTCATGTAGTTAGTCACTGACTTCAGAACCAGAAACTGGCAACAAGAGCAAGAGAGAAGCTTGCCTCGCACTGTTGAAGTGCTATAGTACAAGGGGAGGCTCAGACAAGGAACAACAGAGTAACTAGATATGAACCAGAGGTACCAAAAAAGAAGGTGCCAAGGTAATGGTCACACCTGCAAAGGCTCAGCAGGTGGCTATAAAAATACGAGAGAGTTTTGAGGTGCCCATCCCAGCATACTCACAGATGAAGAGTTATCCATCAAGACAGAAAATAAGGTTTGAACAGTAATCTAGGACTTTGAACACCATATATGCCAACAGTAAGTTTATCCTCAGGCCTTTGCACTCATTGCTGACCTTCGCCTGCGTGACCTTGCATGCTTAGCAAGCTCAGACCAAAATGTCATAATCAGTAAGAAACCCCGAGGCTAAAGAAATGTTCAGGGCAACGCTGGATTTGGGAAGAAAAAAACATGCATAAATATTGTTGAGTTGTAAATGACTTCTCCATGAGAAAATAAGATATCCCATTCATGGTAGCAATATGTTTTTGTGCTGCATAATGAGTCATTTTTTACAAGGCCCATTCCTGTAACCTGAAAGGGAGGGGTGTCATTTGGTGTGGATATAGCTCCTGCAGCTTTCTTAGATTAGCCAGATTGAACACCTGTGATCATTACCCTTCCATTGCCCCATTAATTAACAGAGCAGGAGCCCCTGGCTGTGGCAAACAAAGCAAAGTCATTAGATGCACGGGAGAGAATTGGGGAAATGGTCCTATTGACAAAAATACGAGTCCATTTGGTATTTGCCACAAATAAATGTGGCACTTCCAATTCAAGCCTTCAAAATAATAAACAAGTTCTGAATCTTGATCAAACCTGCCAATTGTACTAATGTAACTGCAATTGATATCTGGTGCATGCTGTTAGGCTACTTGCATACAATAAAAGCCAAATAGCTTTGCACTCAAACTAATTAGCAGAGTTAATACTGCGAGATCATTTAGTAGGTAGGATAAAATGGCAAATCAAAGCCTAAGGGTCTGGTCTCTGTTGTTCACAATCAGTCAGTCAGGAGTTCTGCTGACATATTGCTATACTTATGCTAATGCTTAATAGCTGCAATAAGTCTGGGATGCAGGTAAAAAATCTCGTACAAAAACTGGACATCTTTATTGATAGCTTCCACAATCAAAATGAACCAGACAAATTAAACAATCACTGTGGTTACATACTGCACATTAGACATAAGAAATGAGCATGTAGGTCTGTTCCTGTCCCTGATGGAAGGTAGAAACACAATATGCTCTGCCAAGGCAGCAATTGTACTAATAACTGTACAATTCCAATGATAAATGAGCTGAACACACTGGCTGGTTTTGCCAAAACAGTAGGACTAATTGACTATGGAGCAGTTTATAGAACGGTGATTAATGTTAGTAAAGTTTTTTGTATTAAACAGAAGCATGTCAAGATTGAGAGGCACAGACAATAAAAAAAAAGAAAATTTTCATTCATTCGATTTCATACACTCTCATATGATTTCTGGGTCACATTAAGCCTGACCGGCATAAAGAGGGAAATGACTCTGGTCAACCCAACGAATCAAAAGGGAAATTCATAAAAGGGTCACATGCAACACACTCACACACTGAGAGACTTTAGAGACACTGACTGACCTAACACATCAACACTGGAGTGTGGCTATAAATCGGTATAAACAGAGAAAGTCCATGGGCATGGGAATAATATGCAAATGGGAATCGAACTGAGGATCTCTGGAGTTGCGTTCAGTGTTCTCGCTTAGGGCTTTGTATATATGTGTGTGTGTGTGTGGCAATGATTATATAACACTGTAAAGATCAAACGTTTTTTACCTTGTGGCGACATTTTGCTGGTGCCTTAGTAACAAAAACTGCAAGTTTTGAACATAAAAACAGAAAAATATTTGGTTTAGGCTACCGAGGTTAAGATTAGGTGTAAATATGTAGAGTTAATAAGCTACACCATTCATTACACTGAAAGTCCCCATAAAGATGCAATAACCAAACAGTAATTCTTGTAAAAAAAAGTGTGTGTGTGTGTGTGTGTGTGTGTGTGTATGTGTGTGTCTGTCTGTTGCTATTTCTTGCTGCTTAAAATGCTTACAAGTTGTGTAGAAGCATTGAAAACAGGACAAGGCTGTTTGAACTCGGTCCGCATTCTGCAAGTAATTGGGAACAAATGGAAACTTCAAAATGTAATAAGAAAGCCTTTCCTATGAATCTGTGCTTCAAGACAACACAAATAAGATTTGGATTTGAATGCAAAGAGGGAAAAGGAAAAACCTGTGGGGAAATTTTCTTCAAATGACTGAAAACAAATTAAGAGCAGAATTGGAGCAGATGAGTTGGAGAACAACGTGACCACAGCTCAAACACACAAATGATTGTTCCACTACTGATCCACGGAAGAGACAATAAAGTCTAATCCCACACAATTTGCACAAACAATCATTTATTTCACTGCAGTGTGTAGTATTTAAAAGGGCAGAATTGGATTGCTTTCTTGGAATGTGAAAAGAAGAAAAAACAGAATATTAACAACAACAGTTCAGAATGATAATGTTCAGACTGACAAGGACACAGCATACTAAGACACAAGAGGACATTGTTGCTTCATTTATGAAGACACGCTTCTGACTTGTGGCTATTAGCAGCACAGGTGTGTGCAGAAGCAGCTGGCTGTTTTGTGCATTAACTGAACAGGTGTGGGTTTCCCTGTATCGACGAATCTTAGGCTGTTTCTACAAAGAACTTGTGAAAAGAACATGCTTCATTGAGTGAGTGTTTTGGGAAAGCACTCATAATTATTTTACAAGTGAGTTTGAAGTACTTTGCACATCCAACACAAGCGCTGAAAATAAATAATCATAGTCACTTGTGGTTCTCTGTGTCTTTTTAGAGGGCTTAGACTGACACACAAATATTATAACTGTCAATCAATATCAAATACAACATTTAAAAAATAAATTAATCAGGAAGCTAGTTTACAAAAAACTGCTTGGAATATCCTGCTTGGACCTCCTTGGCGTGGCGGGGGGG
>JAUZST010007337.1:0-14242 GCA_034779995.1 Parotocinclus haroldoi | reverse complement strand
TATACAGTGATATCTGTACATATATCTGCGCCCAGACAATATACTGTAGCATTCTGTGCTTTCACTAATTAACTTGATGAATATGATCCTATTTTCACCATTTTCCATTGCACTTGCAAACTTTTTTTTTCTATTTTATTCACAAAAATATCTGAATATAGCTCAGATCATACTAAATATTCCCAATTGCATCTTTGTCTATTGTCTATCTACACTGCTCACAAAAATTATGGGATATTTCATTTGAAAGTATCCCCTGATTTTTGTGAGCAGTATACATTCATATAATCGAATCCTATTTGAAACTATGCTGAATGACTGAATAGGGCCAGCTATTCTAAAGGTCTTGTCATCATCCCACTTTGTGATGGCAACACCAAGCAGAGGCATATCAAATGGCTTGTGTTAAACCTAAAGTTGCACGGCTCTGTCTTGTCTCTACTCATTATCTCTTGGCATTCCCCTGGCTGCTGTCACTGCTGGTGGAATTTGTGAATCCTGACAGGAGCTCTGGAAACTGCAACAGCGTGAAGAGAGTAGCTGTGCAGACATGCTGTGCAAAGCGCTATCTGTGGGATTCTAAGGTATAGCGAGCTGTAGTCCTGGGATATGTCAGACTATTCTAGTTGCTGGTGATTCGCAGAATGTTCAGCTGTCAGGGGTATTCCGTGACCTTTAACCCACCTCCCTTAATGATCCAAACAATTACCCCAGCTCTTACTCACAGTATGTATCTGCATACTCTGTGTATCCATTACCTGTAAGCACATACATACTGACATCATGGTAAAATGATCTAATAAATCTTCTCCCAGCTAAGTTAAGGACTGTGCTTAAACATCTGGCTTAATGAATAGAAGAATCAGAAACATCTGACCAGACTGATTATACAGGCTTTTGCAATCAAATCCACTGCTCACAAAAATTAGGGGATATTCATTTATACCATTTTTGTTAGCAGTATACTTTATTGGTTGCTTGGAATATCACAAGAGCTGTTTGGAGAAGTCTGGATACAGGTTTTATGCAGTCTATGATAAAAGGAGTAAAACTGAAAGAGTGTTTACCTTGCTATCTGAACTAATCAATGGGCTAATCAAGCGTTTCATGTAGCTGAGCAAGCTATAGTAAGACAAGTTAGTGCTAATTAATCTAAGGCTGTAGCAATGCACAAAAATCAATATGACCATTTAATACAGTCGATTCCGGTTAATTGGACCACCGGTTCATGGGACCAGCTGCTTATTCGGACTGAAAGTACCGAAACAAATCCTATTATATACGTGTAATGTTATTCGCTTATTTGGACCAAAATTCCGCTTAATCGAACCAAAGAACGTGAGAGCAAATAAGAAATACGTAATATCCGAGAAGAAACTCTTCGTCTCTGGCATAACTACCCCAAAAACTCCAGAGTTTCCCCCCAGCCCTCTACTGCCACCTGCAGGTCTTTGCCTAACATTTCCATTTACTACAAAAAAGAAGCCACAAGTTGCCACTTAGCCACAGCAAAAGTGCGTCAGATCCCACTGGATAAGTTCTTTAAACGTTGACTGGAATTTAGTAAGAACTTGTTTTTTACAGTATTATGCTTCGCTTGCTGAGTATCGAAAAACTTGTTTGCAAATATTATTTTATAACCCTCTAGAATTTACACATTAATCATCCCTGATAGAGCACTGATTTTTAGATGATGGTCAGTAGCTGATGGGGAATGGGGTGAGGTGTTGCATTTTTTGAACTGGTAATACCATATTATATTATATTTTTATTCAAAGACTTTTTAATGAAGAATAAATCAGAGCTTGGGTACCACTTCAAACTGGAGTATACTGTCTCACAGCCTACTGTCTGTTTCATACATTATCCTAAACAAGCGCTTACCATTTAGGAAAAAAATAAGAGGGAAAAAATCATCCCAATCCAAATTTGGTTTGAAATTAAGGTTTACTATCATAGCCTCTACACACTCCTACTCTGACCCCCACCCTCACACCTCCGCGCCCTCCCCGGGGTTCCCCTGCATTGACTGGCTGCTTAAGAGACCCCCGGTGTGAGGATCTTCTTCTCCATAAAGAGGGGATGTGCGGGAATGGCTCGATATAGTCTGCAGGTCGCACTTCAGAAGAAGCAGCTTGGACTTGTCTTCTTACCCCCGGGATTTAACTTTGCTTTTTTCAATAACGGCGTCCATGTTCGGTTATTTTGTGCCGTTTCTGAAGCGGGTGGTTTGAACTCCGTTCGCGCTTTCGCTTCACCTCTTGTTTGCGCGCTGATCTGCAGGTGCCGCTGCTCCTGACCGCACGTGCACATGGCTGCACTGACGCTCTCCAGACCAGACAACTTGCTCCACAACTTCTTACAGGTTTGATTTCTTTAGTTCTTCATCAGGCAACACAAAACAGCATGTACAAGCTAGAATGTCCCAGGTTTATATAAAAAAAAGTACGTTAGTAAATTATAATAGCTACAGACTTTTGTTATTCATGATTGCTGTGACATTCATTTTGCAATGGTGCACACATTAAATAAGCAACTTTGATTGAAGTGTTCATAAAAATCAACAAACCTCTTATTTATATGATTTATAAGTGGTTCATTGTTCGTGGTTCAATGGTTTAAAAAAATGTAAATAGTCAGAAAATGTCCTGCAATTGATTCTCACACAATTTTATTAAGCTTGAATTTGTACATGCACTAATTGGTTTAAAACAGTAAATGTATGTTTTTAAAAATTAACTATTAGACCTATATATATTATATGTTTGATATTTTATTTTATATGTTTGATATTATATTTTAGTTCCAGTCAAATAAATAAACCTAGTTTATGACTTAATTCAGAAACTAAATATTTCTGTGTTGCCGTTCTAACTGAGCTCATATTCAAATTGTGCTTTGGTCTGCATTTGTATTGTTTCATTAGATCAAATAGATGCCGGAACTGAACTGTTATAAGATAAAATAGTTCTAAACACTGTTATAAAGTTATATTAATCATTATATTAATCTGACTCTGTTTACTGTACTGACGTTCATAGTATAACCCATTAATGCTTTTGCTCAGTTGTGAATATATTCTACTGTTTACTAATTTAACTAAAAATAAATTCATCTTTCATGATCAAATGTCAAATTTTTCTTACCTCGATTACTTTAATAATATCAATGCTTCAGCTTCGTTCTAATCCTGTGTTACTTTTAGGATCGTACCCCAAGCTCCTCTCCAGAGACTGGCCCAAACCCACTTTCTTTCTTGGCCACCACGTGCAGTCAAGCTTGGCAAGTGAGCAGCACCGTGGCCACGGAAGGGCCTCAGTTCCCCTATGAGGGAACGGTGGGTGCCACGTCCAGCATGTTTCAGATCTGGGGCAATGACGTGGCATCCAATTCCAGCTTGAGTGCCCATCACATGGCCTTTACTGTGCCCAAAATGCAGTTCCCCAGCCATGTGCAGCCCAGTCTGGGTGCCCACTCGCATCACCACCACCATCACCATCACCACCACCATCACCACGAACTGCCTCTCACCCCTCCGGCTGAACCTCACACTGCCTACTCGTTCGATGTGTCACCAGTCAAGATGCTGTCATCACAGACGCAAGGAAACACTCAATACTATGGACAGCACAACGCTGTTAGTCAGAACTTTCCAGGTTTCCTACAGAACAATTCAAGCAGGCCCCACCTGTCTAGTGGACACGTTGAGGAAAGCCAGCAATGGTGGAGTCTCCCTCAGAGTAACACCAGTACTTCGAGTCATCCATTTTCTTTGGGCAGGCAGCTGGTTTTGGGTCACCAGCCCCAGATTGCTGCCCTTCTTCAAGGCACCTCCAAGAATTTGCTTAGCTCCACGCGTCGCTGTCGCCGCTGCAAGTGCCCCAACTGCCAGGCTACAGGAAATGGTGTCAGCAGTTTAGAGTTCGGCAAAAAGAGACTGCACATTTGCCACATCCCGGAGTGCGGCAAGGTGTACAAGAAGACGTCGCACCTGAAAGCACACCTGCGCTGGCATGCAGGCGAGAGGCCGTTCATTTGTAACTGGCTCTTCTGTGGGAAGAGCTTCACGCGGTCAGACGAGCTTCAGCGACACCTGCGCACACACACCGGCGAGAAACGATTCGGCTGCTCGCAGTGCGGGAAGAGGTTCATGCGCAGCGACCACCTCTCCAAGCATGTGAAGACCCACCAGAGCAGGAAGTGCCGGTCCGGCCAGCTGTCTCCCACTGAACCACAACTGAGCAGCATTAAAAGAGAGTGAGGAAAGCCTCTTTGACAAATGTACTACTTTAAGACTTTGATGGAGAATGTGAACATGAGTAGAGACAAAGCCATATTTAAAGGTAAAGTCGGAAGGTTACTGCTACTGTTGACCAAGGCTACACTGTGAGTAAAGTGCCAACGGACAAACATTGCAGATGGCAGATCAAAACTGATAAGACGCTTCATCTAGCACCTAGGTACAACGATGAAATGTGAGATATTTGGAGATTGTTCGGGAACGGTGAACGTTAACCATGTACCTTTGTATCTTTGCACATGTCAGTTGAAGGATGGTTGTATAGGCAAAATATAAACTATTTTAACAGAATTTGGTCTTTTAATTTAACAGAAATACTGCCGTAACACAGTGGTCATTCAAACTTTTGGGCAAAGAGCTAAAAGACGGTACTGTGCAGTCTTAGGCCATCATTAGATTAGATATACATCTGTTTTACCAATGATATAATGCCCATATAATCATTATTTATCACTCTCTATATTAGAATACAAACCCAAAATACAGGACATTTGTAAGCTGTATTAAAAAAATACATTCTGCAGTCAGAAGAAGCTTGATCTAGAATTTTTGGAAGGGCAAAAACAATTTTTTTTTCGGGAGGGTCACAAGGTGATATGCTAAAGCTCACAAATATGGGGCTGAAGATCAATGAAAAAGAGCATTATGAAGCAATAAATCCAAGATCCAACATGTTTCCATTGCTAAAACAAAAACAAAAAAAAAAACGAATGGTGACCTGAGACTTTTGCACATTACTTTCTAAGAATGAATAACATATACTAGGCACAAATCACACAACACAACACCTGTCCACATCTTTTGGTCAGTTGTTCTTTTCAACACCTCATACCTGGCAAAACAGAATGTGCTTTCGTTTTATAGCCTAATAGCCTATATAGCCGAACATTTCTGGACACCCAAAAATGGCATGCGTACCTCTTTCTGCTTCACTGCTATAACTGCCTTCCATCTTTAATAGAAAGTTTCCCAGTAGTACTTTAAGATAAGGCAGTGATGTTGGGCAATAAGCCCTTCACTGTTACCGTTCCAAATAATCGCAGTTACGGCTAAGTTGGCCAAGTTCTCCATCAAAGTTAGTAAGCCATTAATTTTATGGACTTTGTTTGGGAAGGGCAGAACAGAAAGATGTTAAAAGATATTAAAGCGCCATATCGAGACCTACTAAGGTCTTCAGAATAACTCATTATGTTGCCAGTGTTTATCTATGGAGAGTCTCTGCTAGTACGCTTCATATTATGAACTTTTTAGCAGCGAGTGGATGAAACAGCAAAACAATGGTGTCCACAAACTTTTGGCCATATAGTGTTTTAATCTGGATTTAAATGTGCATATACCTATATTTATGGGAACACACAGGAACATTATAATCTTTGCAATAATGCTAAAATCTACTATCAATCAAATGTAGACCTAGAAACTCATTCTTCTTGCACCTAGAATTTTCACCTTGCCGTTTGAGTTCCACTGCTTGTAGGCAATAAATTCTGGTAGTACTCTAAATCGTACTCTTTATCTGTAATTTATTTGCTCACCAGAATTAGTATGTAGCAAAACGTTGCACTCAAATCGAATCCTTTTCCTCCCGTACCTCAAACTGGCTGCTTATAGACAGTGGGTATTGTGAAGGGACCTCACACTCCTTAAATAGACTCAGTTGTTGCCAGGTATAGAAATGTGATCTGTTATAAATGATATGTTCAGTTATAGGAAATCAGATATATATATATTTTTTTCGAACTGAAATTTGGGACTGATTTTATCCGGGAAGATTATATAATTGCAGTTGCGTTTAATGTTCTGTTTCGTAAAGAGGAAACATAATTGGTTTACAAACAAATTGGAACCGTTTAAGACATTTTTAACTGTTTTAGACATGAATCTGTTTGGAGATCCCCGGCCTTTTTAAAATGTGTGTTATTCCTATACCTCAACCCTTCTATTTGATCTAATTCTCATGTGTAAGTAGTGTAAATAATGTTTATATAACATACAGTTCTATAAGCATGGAAAATGAAATAAACCTAACAAGAAGTGATCTCTGGCTTTGTGGGCTTTTTTCTGGAGGGGGACTGGTCGTCTCACTCACCCGTTAGGTAGCACACTCCTCACATGCTAATTAAAGTGCAACCATAGGCAAATATGAGCAACTGACAAATGGCCGGCTAACATGAAATCTAACATCTTGCGAGTGACTTGCCACGGCCTGTATGGACGATTCAGATGCTAATTTGACAGTATTAGGGATGCTAATTTTGGGTGGGAATTGTATCCAGGTGTTAAGGAAACACTTTAAAAGGACAAATGACTGGAAAGCCATCAGACTCTTGACACCTTGGAAGGCCATTGACGGAAGCAGTGTGCCGACCTTCTGCCATCAAGTTCACAGATGTGATATCTTAATGCCATTCGCTATCTCACTGGTACTGATTGGGTCAACAGATACTAAGGTTGGTGCACAGTTGGAGTTTGGGTTGAATAGACCCCCGGCTGGGCAGATCCCACCGCTAGTGGAAAAAGATGCTTTGATTTGGCACCTTTCTGCAAGTGAATGCCTCTCTCAGTAGTCCTGTATATCACAGACCTACCCCCATTATCTATTTACTGCCCTACAATGGCCACGATATGACCCTGCTCAGGAACAAATATGCCAGATGCCTGCATAAACGCCTTCCAACGTGCCCCAGTTCGTAGGTCTTTTAAAAGGGCTACAGTTGCCAAAAAAAATTCTGTGTTTTTTGGAATTGTCTGTATTTATTCCTCACAAGGAATAAGCCCAAGTCATGCAAACACATCCTGGCTAAATGTTCTGCACATGTGAATTACATTAATTGATACAACAGAGTGCCGTTTGGAAAGTGTATGAGAAGGCTTTTATTTACTGGGATTAACTGGTAGAAAGTCTTGGAGAGCATGTTCTGTGGCTGTGGCAAATGAACCCAGTGCCAACATTTTTCCATATAAAGAGCTGTTCCACTGTACTGTGTGTGTTTAAGCAGCTGTTTAGGGTTTTTATAGGATTGTTTTATGCATAACCAGTGGGTACTGAAGGACGTTATAAAACAGGACAGCTTTCAGGCTCAGCTTTTCAGGCTAAAAAAACCCATCAATTTTGGATGTCAACTTTCTGGATTACTGAGCACAACAACAGGACATCACATGCACGAAAATAACTGCAGGCACTTTATGCCTCGTAACGCTCCAGCTTCTTTCTGAAAGCGTGAGCAGCTATCGCTTTCAGTCAGAGCCAGTTTCTTTCAGTTTTTAAATGCTTTCACCCCAAACAGTTCTAGGGACTTAAGAAGGAGCTGTTCCCCTGGGAACTAGTCTGATCATTAAAATTAGGAGATATTTTATCAGAGTGTATTTCATTTTGAAATATCGTCTAATTTGTGTGAGCAGTATACATTCACCATCTGTCTATTTGTCTTTACAATGCGTTCTCATAACTACAATCATCCTAAGCTCCGTATGAACATGCGAGAAAGGAGAAATAATTCTAAGAACTATGAAAAAGTTCCCACAGTGTTTAAAAGCCTTTTGTCGTGGTGTTCTGGACATCCACAAACATGAAAGAGTACTATATGATTAGGTAATGCAATTCTTATTTTTGTAAATTGTGTTAAATAAGTCCTAAAGTGGAAACTTGTTGTGTTTCAAAGTGGTTCCCTCTGTGCTTGTGTGTGTGCCCCAGTACAGACAGTAATTTCGAAATGACCCTGTCATGGAGACTTACAGGTTCTGTGCTACATTGCATGATTTGTTGTTTGTTATGTTTCTAGTAGATAAATTGTGCAGAATGTTAGCGTTAGCTACTAAAATTATCAGTGATTTTAATATAGTACAAAAGAGGTCTGCACTGTTTGTAATAACAATATGATTTGTCTGTTTGACTGTGGAACTGGATAATTCATGTTTTCCTATTTATTTAATTTAACAATTGAATTAGTAGGACTACATGCCACATTATTGAAATTTTTCTGTGCATATATGCCAGTACTTCAACCTTTATAAATAGTAAATTGAAGGTAGTTTGATTAAAACAAAAAAAAAAAAAACACACACACGCACAAAAAAGTGTGCAAAAATCTTAGGCCCCTTAGACTAGAGTTATTTTTTACTGTTTTTGCTCCAACTAAATAATGCCAATATGCATATTATTCTGTGTTATTTTATTTAATGTTCTAATAGTTGCACTTGATCTATTTTATTATACTCTTCGCAATATTACAGTATTTCTAATTTATTAGTCCAATTATTATTACATTATTATAATATTTTAATGAAATTATTATTTTCTTCAAACGTATTTTCCCTGATCATTTGCATTTAACTTCTGTTTATTTAAACTATTACTATAAACGTGTTAATTAGATAACTCAATATATAATGAATATAGTAGTAGTATAGTAGCTCAAGTCTTACATACAACATCTATGGCACCCAATGAAGATGGGAACATTTTGAAGTCTTGGCCTTCCAAATGTTGCTTCTTTATTATGTTTAGGGAGTTTTTCCTTCCCGCTGTCACCCTAGGATTGCTCAGTGTGGGCTTGGGCTAAGATAATATAAGTTCATAGTCAGTTTGGAAAGCTGCTTTGAGACAATGTTCCACTCTGTTAAAAATGGACTTGCATTCATATATTTTTTTCCTTCACAACACCCTTATTGTTGAGTGCCTGGAATTTGCAGGATTCCATTGTATATTTTAAATATTTAGGCTTCATTTAGGGGAGTTTTAAGGAAACAGTATTTCCTTCAAAAGAAACCATTCTGGTACATAGGTTGCGTTTGTTACAATAGTGGGTTTTATATTGTTGATTATGCAGGTAATGACAGCATTGAATGTGACAGTGTGAATCTGCTAACACATTATGCTAAAGCTGTAGCCTAACCAGTATTACTAATTACCACTATAAATAAAAACCTACACCAAATCAGTGTAAAGGCTGCACCTAATATTGTGCATTCACATATAATTTGTGCTTTCACGCTGTATTCAAAAAGCTCTGGCTCATCGAGACATGAAGTTTGCTAAACCCACAGGCGTGCAAAAGCTCTCTGGGTCCCTCTACTGGTTACATAATGAATATACCACAGCAAATTTCAGTATTCTGGCTATTTTCATTCTCTTCTCTGCCGGAATGCTTGTAATATTGTAGGTGCAAAAGAGATTTTAAAAAGCAGATATAAAGTTTTTTTCCCTACAGAGATGGATAACCGGGGTCATCTGCAAAGTTTCGGTAAAGTAATATAATTCATGCACCGACTATCACTAATAAATTAGTGAATATCATTATGGAAAGTATTTCGTAATGTACCCCAATATCGGATTATCTGTGTTTTATATTTTTATATTCTCAATATTGTATCTTGTTTTTAATTCAGGGAAAAGCCAGTTTAATTTAGGGTAAGCCAGGCAGCATGAATCAGGATTTAGTAGTGCTGCAGCTCCCCCTAGTGAACATTAACGGTATTAATGGTGGCGTTTGGGGATTTTTTCTTTTGGTAGTAAACAAAGTTTGTAATGAATTATCTGGGATGTTTTTGTGTGTTTGTGTGTGTGTGGGGTTTCTCACTGACAGGGAGATTGGTTCTGCTACTTTGGGGCCTAGGCTTGGTACTTTCTATAATTACGTTCTTACGACATCTATTGTTAAAACGAATTCATAAGATTAGATGCTATTGTGACTACAAAACTGGATGTGTTGGTCTGATCACACATGGATACCATAATCCTTTATGGAAAATGTGAGTAACTAAAACTGTTTCATTGCATTGCCTGACATTCTGTCATGTCCGTGTTTGAGCTTAGAGTGTCCCAAGTTAGACAAAAGCATGTCAAAATGTCTGTTTATAATAATCACACATGCACACCTGCACATATAATGACAGAGATTAGGTTGAAAATGACTGGAATATTCCTTTAATCACACATAAAGATTGTCATGGTGTAAGATTTCTCACTATCTAGTAGAATAGTCAGTTATTCCCAGAGCAGGTTGAGTCCACCCGTCTCCACAGAGCATAGCAAATGCATGCTGAAAGAGTCTGACAGTAGATGCAGCTTCAGGGCAGAGTGTGACCTCTAACCTCACATCATGCCAGCAGAGCACCTCTCGGGGACTCAGATCAAACAGAGCTGTGCGGTCAAACAGAATTCAGAAACGCAGCAACGGACACTTCCATATTCAGTGTGGCGGTACCAAAGCCGTCTTCATGCACAGTTAGGCAACACGTCTTGGTCATACAGTATATACAAATGTTCTGCACAGTCAATTTCCTGTCTGATAATTTGGCTTCGGAGAATTGATGTATCCCAGCAGGCTGCTTATTGTGAAGATCTAGGGCTAAAAATAGTGCCTTTGTAAGCAGGCCCTTGTTTATCACTATCCAGCTGAAGCATCATGAAGGCTCTCAAACGCAAATAGTCTCTGAACTGAGGAGCACATTATTGAGGAAAAATACTCAGCATGTTTACAATACCGAAGCAACCATGCACACCCGCACACTCGTATACAGCCAAACCCCCCCCCCCCCCCCCAAAGTTCACCTGTAAGTCCAACTCCAGTGACCTCCCAGTGCAGGAATGGTTATTTCACTTTCAAACAACAGCACGTTCATTAACATTTCAAGGACTGACTTTTAAAAAACAAACTTTAGTTGCAGACCCTTTAGACCTCAAATGGCTAATAAAGCAAGGAGGAGAAAGAAAGCAGGCAAGATGTCACTTGGTCGTTCACATCAGAGTTCAGAAAAAGACAGCGCAAGGCTACATGGCAAAACGGAAGTCCTCTAGTCACACAGCCTAGAGAGGACACATCTAGGTTGGGACAGGCTGAATGGCAGCCAGGGTCTGAGTTCACAAGCTTCACAAGTCATCCTCGTCCAGCTGTGCCAGATGGTTGGAGTGCTGTAGACTGGACGATGGGCCTGTAGGACGAGAACCCACCTCCTTGAGTTGAGCTCCTGATTTCTCGTCTGATTCTTGCTGTATAAGAAAAACATACAAATGGTAAAAACCAGTGAACACTACTCACAGTGACTGAATCATTATTATAATTTACAACTGACTGGTTGTGGTCAGTCTTCTTGTAGGGTACCCTACATGACTGATCACCAAGAGGGGTCTCAATGAATGTGGTGCTCGAACCCGGTTTCAACCCTTTTATTCAGTCTTGAGGTAAATGGATTCAGAAATTGTTCTTGAGACCAGCCGAGTATAAAATGTCTGTCTGAGGAAACATTAATCATAAACCTTTTTCTATTGTCATTGAAAATCAGCCGTCCATCCAAACAGAATAAATCAGTTTGTTCTCTACATGTCTAAATAAAATCAATACAATCAATGAACCTGTTTTATTTTTAATAGTCTAGCGTAAAATGTTCATTTTCACCCGCACACTTTACTTATTTAGTATAGTTTAGTATAGTTCTGTTCAAGATTTAAGTTTCAACATTTACTAATAACAATGGATAGAATGGATGTTCAGTTGGCTTTGTGTAGTGAAGTCTGACTGTTTGAGAGAAGGGAAACCCACATTTGCTTCCAAAAGCTACATTGCATTAGCTTAACTAAGACGATAATAATAATAATTTTATACTCTGTTATTTAATGTTACATTTTATGAATATGAAATATATCATATTACTGAACAGACAGACAGATAGACAGACAGACAGATAGATAGATAGATAGATAGATAGATCCTTTATGATATGTCTAAAGGCAGTATAGGTAGTTTCCATGGTGATTCGTTCTGACAAATTCATCGTAAGTTGGATTTATCGTAACTGTTGTACCGCTGTACAATATATATTACATATTATCTTTCACAGTCATTCAAGATCTGGACTCTGCTTTGGGGATTGGAAAATAAACATAAATGTACATTAAGCAGGTAAGTGATGTGCAGTACAAGACTCACTGATGAGGGAAATGCTGTGAGAAAAAGCTGTGATTGTGCATTAGCCTTTTTGGTTTTTCATTTTCTGTGCATTATTTATGTAATATATAAATAAGTTACACGAGATATTAAATACTTTATTATAAAATAAGCTTTATATTAATGACTTCGACCAACGGTATATTAATGTAAATATTTTACACATGTTTAAGGTATGCTACGCACTATAATATCCTCCTGCACTCAACAGTACATGCTTTAGGAAGTCAAATAATTTCAACTGGGGAAGCCAGTCCCACCATGCCCGGGCCACACCAGAGTGCAGTTAACTCCCACCATCAGAGGGAGTTTCACCCTGTTCCCTTCTAAAAAAAAAGGTGGTTTCTTGGCTGCTACCCTTACTAAATAAGCATCCCTGCTCAAACGTCTTCAGTCTGCAGAAGATACAACAAAAGCTGCCACATGCTGCTATTGCTCAAGTGTAAGGAGAGAAAACACTAAACACATCCTACTGTATCCTCTCGAAAGTACTCAGTTGAGTTTTTAAATACTTTATACACATTTCCCCACACATATTTTGCTTTTCTAATAAATAGACTGAAAAGTAATTATATATGGTTGTAATACCATTGCTAAAACAATAGTACATCTAATTGAATACTTTTCTACTGTATTATACAAATATCCAGTTCTCATTATATACATTATAACTTATTATAATTATTAGCTACATATACCTAGACAACCATTATTTCATTCACTATCATTAGCTAAGTACGCACGTTTAGCGCACAAGTACTGTAGATAATTCATCGAAATCATCGTAACTGAATTATCTAAAATTGAATACGACAATGCTAGCTCACATTCATCACAAATTCACAGCAGTCAGTTAAGTTTTGAAATCAATATCTAAACGAGGTAAAAGGTTTGTTTAACGTAATAAAGATCAAATTCAATTTCCTGCCTAGAACAGCGTCATTTATGTTCCCCCACCCCCACGAATATGCATCATCAGGCATGTGTTCATTGTGTTCATTACTATACAGCTATAGTGTCCAAACAGCACTTAAGGGTTCCAGCACCAGGGTAGAATGGGAACAATCAGGCCGGTGATCTGGATCTCAAATTTCCCCCTCTACTTCCTGTTTGTTTTGTAGCACAGGCCTGCAGGTCTGATAAAACGTGATAAATGAGAAAAAATCCACTCAGCTATTGTTGAGCTGTCAGTGGCTAACACTCAGGCGCAGACAGGTTTAATGGACAATGAGACTCGACTAGCAGTACACAGACTGGAAGAGGGATGTTTAAGGGGTGGCTGAGGGGTGCGTTACTCTCAAACTGGTGGCTGGATGAGAACTGTGTAGGATTTTCACACGCAGTACATGTACACATTTAAATTTACATTTCTATTTCGACTTACAACTGATACAGTCTTACAATCCAAGCAATTGTGGGCAAAGGACACAACTGTGGCAGCTTGACAGAGGTGGGATTTGAACCCTGGACCACCAGATCCAGAGTCCAGTACCTTAACAGCAGTCCAAACAGGACAAATGAATTAAACGTAATTCATTCAACGTAATCAAATGTATAATTGTGCAGTATCTAGCTTACATGTGTAAATATATGTATATATTTGTACCTAACAGCAATTGGCTTACTAAATATTGAACACTTCTATATGTAAAATGTAAAAACCTAAAAGTTAGTTGTCTAACTATATACAGTCGAATCCAGTTAATGGGACCACATCGGGACAGGATCGTTTTGGTCCTAATAACCAGCTGGTCTGATTAAACGAACATGTCCTATGTTACAAGACTGTGCTATAATTTATGTAACATATTAAATGTTTAGTAAACCTTTATTGTACGATAACTACGAGGAACTACTGTTGCTTACGAACTTTTTTCATTGAAAAATAAATTTGCAACCAAGTTTTTCGAGACGATCTGCATCACAATGTATAGATACTCAGCATGCGAAGTAATAATACTGTAAAAAACAAGTTCTTACTAAATTCCAGTCAACG
>JAUZST010007336.1:0-14243 GCA_034779995.1 Parotocinclus haroldoi | reverse complement strand
GTGTGTGTGTGTGTGTGTGTGTGTGTGTGTGTGTGTGTGTGTGTGTGAGAGAGAGAGAGAGAGAGAGAGAGAGAAATTATTGACATTTTGGACTTCACCCAAACACCACTGGAACTAATTTGATTCCTGGCAACATCCATCCTCTAAATACACACACAAGCGATAGAAATGTTTCCAGTGTTCCTCTTGAGAACGTTCCAGTTCCATTGATAATTGGTACCCAATGGCATTGCCATCGGAAACAAATGGGGGGCTCCGATCACCAAAATGTAATTATAGCAAAGTGTTTGAATAGTGTAGGTAATTACAAAGAGCTGCCAGGTCCTTAAAGCAGCTCTACTGAATCTCTGTTCACCGACAAATGAGTTTTTTATTATTGAACAGTTAATCGAAAATGACAGTATGGAGCTCCTTTCCCTGACAGAGACCTGGCCTCTGAGTAGAGCTGTGAGGGCTGGAACTGGTCCCGGAAAGAACAGTGTACAGACCTTCTTGAGGAATTTGGGGAAACGTGTTGTAGGACTACAAAGTTGAGGATTTTTTTAAATGACTGGTGCCTTTGATATTCACATGGATGTGCTCAGCGATCCAATTTACTTATAAGCTTCTGTCAAGATTCTAAGATAAAGATACCTGGTCAGTGGTGCAATCACTTTAGCTCATGGTGCGTCTGCTGATGCTGTAGTTGAGACGTTTGGCTTGAGATTTATCAAGTGCATTGATACTCAAAAAGTCGAGGTATCAGGTTCAATCCCAGGGTGGGACGGCCTGGGTCCTTTCTGTGTGGAGTCTGCATGTCCTCCCCGTGTCTGCTTGGGTTTACTCCAGTCCAAAGACGTGTGTTAGGTTAATTGGTGTCTCTAAAGTGGCCCTTAGTGCATGAATGTGTGTGTGTGTGCCCTATGATGGATTGGTGCCCCATTTAGTGTTGGCCCTTTGGCCAGAATTGCCAGGTGGACACCGGCTGGCCCGCAACCTCATGTGGATTAAGTGGAAGATAATAAATGAATGAAAAAAAGCCCATTGGAGAAATATGAACTCAATAAAAGACTGCTGAAGAGCCAAGAGAAAACGGAGAAACCCAAAACTGGCAACTAATCTTGCTTTGTATAAGGCACAGTTGGAAAGCTTGACGTGTATGGTGAAGGTCAGTGTTAAAACAGCATCCAGTAAAAGCTTTTGTTTCTCCCTTAGGTTGCTGCTGTAGGGCAGATATTTGAGATTCCGGTGCTCTGCTGGATTTAATATGTTAGCCCAGCACCTTGTACAAGATACAGATGAGCATCTGCAGCGCTGCATGGTCAGAATTGGCCGTGTCTAAGGAAGGAAAGACTGGGCGAATGAATTCCTTGCTTCTGCTAAAGATGGTCCACCATTCAAGGCGCTGGAATAGATGGTAGATATTTATGGTGAGCGTAATCCGTTCAGCATTGTCCTTGCCATAGGCGTCCACCCTCTGTTGATGATATAACTGGTCGTCTGTCTTCCCTTGGGAAAAGGGTTGTGGACGTGTTAAGGAATGTCAAAAGACGAGACAGAATTGGGTAACAAAAGGAAATTAGCTGACCTTGCTGCCAAAATCACTGAGCTCTTCTGTATAATCCTTTCTACAGCCCACGCTTATTGTACTTGATTAAATCTTTGCACTTGTTATGAACAGATACGAATGAAGTCCAGTTAGAAAAGGTGTCCTCATACTTGTGGCCGTATAACGTATGTTCCTCCAACTTCTCATTAACCGTGATGGACTGTTATTCACAGAGGATGAAACTCCTGCATGATAAAGTGCTTTAGACGAACGTCGGCAAGACGGCGAATAGAAAAATGGCAACGTTCTTTGAATCCTGGCTCCAGCTCTCTGGAGCACTTCCAAGGGATGTTCTGCTCTCCAAATGGACTTCTGTAGGTTAATCAAGGGAGCTTTCAGCGCAGGCCTTTTCCTCATATTAATTTACGAGCTTGATGTCAAGCGTAACTCCTTAAATGAGGTTTCGTACAAGTTTTGCATGAGGCATTTTCTAAGCTGTGATATTTTTTTTTTTTGACTCAACAAATTATCCACCAGAACTAATCATTTTAATGGATCTATAGTGAGGGAATATTCATTATTTCATTGTGCCATCTGAAGGATAATGGTTTTAATGTTATGAAAAACAGATCATTCATCGTTGATAAGAGTTGGGACATGGCTTGAAGATGGTTCCTCTTTTCACAATGGACCAAAATGTTCCCGCTGGAATAAGATTGGCAGCTTGTTTTGTTTCTAGAATTGCTATTATGGGGTGGAATGGTGTATTGTAACCCAATGCATTGCGATGCAAAAATGTCACAACGTGCCTGCATTTTGCATTTGCGTTTTTTGACCACCAGGAGGTGCACTGATTCATATCTCAATAAGACTTAAAAAAAACAAACTTGTTTTTCTTCAGATTTAAATAAGCATAATAAAGATAGTTATTTAAGATATGGTGAAGCCACAGTATAGTATTTGTTTAAAATGACAACAAAATCTGAAGTGTTTTACACTGTTTACACTTGCACAGAAGAAATAAAGAATGTCTTGTATCGAATTGGAGCCATTTACCCATATAATTAATCGTACTCATCAAATTTAAAAGACATACACACTGGGATTGATGTGAGGGTTTTGACATGCACAGCCAACCAGTCTCTGGGAGGGTCGTTCAGAGAGTTTTCTAGGTCCTCCAGATCTTGCCTACTTTCCCTTTCTTGATTTTGTTAGACAGTTTAAAAAGTGGAAATCAGGTGTCTAGACTGAGCTCCCTGATCAACGTAAGGTTTCGAGAGTTTGATGTTGTTTAAAGGTATAATAAAAACTGTAATTATAGGCATCGTAACTGCGCCCTCAGAATGGATTACATCAATAAGAGTCGAAATGGCTCTTCTGTGTCGCCAGCTATGGAAATCTAACCCTATTTAAGGTCCCGCTGTCTCCGGGGAGACGGCACAGTTCGCGCGTGAGGTTTTTAGTTCATATCAAGAGCGGGCTGCAATTTCTTGATTAGACTGTTGATGCTGGAGGCATGGAAGCCGAAGTTTTGGTGGCTCCCCATGAGACACTGTGATCAAACTGGACTGCAGAGTCAAGCAGTGGCGTGACCAGGATGGGCGGGCAACTCAAATGAATATAAAAAAAAGCAGTGGTCTCTGCAAGGGCATTGCGGTTGCACAAAATGATAGGAAATCATTTAGCCTCTGTGAGATCACTCGACCATTTGCTTTGCATTTTCTAGAACATGAACATTGAGGTATAGCGGCTCATGGGTATAGACAGCAAAAGTTCCATCAAGCTGTCACCAGTGGCCACTCGGAGAAGTGTCTACTTCTACTTGTGCCGGAGGAACTTTTCTCATAGTTCTGCTGGAAAAAGTGACGCCTTCCTTAGGAACTGTGGTTACACTGTAGACAGGGACTAAGTCAAAATGGGTACTTTTTCCTCAGTGCATAGGAGCCCTAAAAAGAGCCCAGAATTAATGTAGTCCTCAGGGGAGATCCTCTCAGACGAGTCCCTAGAACCAATGGGAGTGAACGGGCTAAGCATTCCTTAAAAAAGCAAACTGTCTCCAAGCTCAGCCTCGAGGACGATGCAGATCCGGCCTTTAGCTCCTATTAATGACACCCACTGAATTACGTAAAAGAGTTTTACCGCTCTCCCTATAAACTCTGCCGGCGTTAAATAAATCAGGCGGTACAGGGAGGGAGGGTAAATGGGAGGAAGCTAATTTGTGTGTTCATTATCTTGCCCAAGGTCAACTTGGAATTAATGTGTTTGTTGAGGCAGACCTGTTGATGCCCAGTGCGTAGGTGTGGGGGCAAACAGTTTATAAATGCATAAATGTGCGGGGCATTCGTCTTTTCTGACGTAAACCTAATATCTGCTGTGTCTTTCAATCAAACTGAAAAATGATATCGTGTCAGTATGTGCCGCGTGAGCTAAAAGACGACGCCCCGTCGGGGCATGTCCTGTTTTTGAAGCTGAATTTTGATACGGTGTCATGTCGTGACATTAGGGGGCGACGTGGTGGAGCAAGCGTGAGGAGTTCAGCGCCACAGATCCCTGGTTCGGTTCAGACCTCTGGTACGGATGCGCATGTCCTCTCCAGGTAAGATGGTTTCCTCCCACTGGTGTCTCACCAGTATCATCACTGTGGCACTGTCATGAACAGCTACTGGGCTGTCAAATAAACAGGCAGCAAACAAACCCGTGACACTAGCATAGCCATGTTTGTATCAGTAGAGCCCTGGAGAGTAGGTCCGGCTAAATTTCCGGAGCTCGCCGGCATTCGGTAACGCGCATCTCCCTCCGTCAAAGCAAAGCGAGGGCCGTAGTGTACCGGCCTGGCTGGACACATAAGGCGACATGTAGCTTTTTCGGTCAGATCCTGGGGAACAGAGAATCCCTGGTGCTTGAGTAGGAGGTAGAAGATTTGTGTTATCTCGACGGGCAGATCCACTTAAGGTCGTTTTATCTGGCCTCGCACATCCACATGTGAGGAGCTGATTCATCTCTGCTCTGAGATGATTAAAGTCCAGGATGCTCCTGTCTGTGCTGCTTTAAATCGAACCTGTACAGCTACAGGAACTTCAGCTGGATCTGGACTGAGGTGGCATCATAAAGCAACGCAAGATTTCATCTAGCGAGGCAAGACGGGCAACAAATTGCACTTTGTTTCAAGTGATGATGCAATATTGAGCAGATGTTGACCAGACGACCTTTCCAGGGCCACCAGTAGTGGAAACATGGGCTACAACGGGAAGGCTGGGGTTGGGTTTCCAGCCTAATTAGTTAACTAATGAAGAGACTTGATCCTCTCAAGGTTTCTTCTTTAACATTTAGTGTGGGTCTAGATTTTTCTAAAATAGTTTTGCACCATTATGTAGTAACAAACTCCAGAGAAATCATTTTGACCATCACAGCCTTCTGATTAGTAGTCCATGGCCTCAACTACGGAGTCATCACTGTCGATTCATTACTGTGCTGTCCATCCAGAGCTGTAGAGACCGGGAGGTCCCCAGGCCCAGACCGTAATAACCTTGTGCAGGGTTATGATGATGATTATTAATATTAATACTATTATCGTAAGCAGAAATTAAATTGCCAGGGCGGTACAGCAAAGCTTATTGGTTGGCAATAACCAATCAAAGGCTTGAGTTCAAATCCCAGGCCCTCCAAGGCTGCCAGTGTTGGGTCCTTTTGCAAGTCCCAGATGTGCTCAGGAAATCCCTTTGGGTAAAATGGGTCTGGCAAATAAGTAAGCGTTGGTAAAACTCATAAAGTTCTAGAATCACGAAGAGGTCATATTTATTCCAAAGGGAACTTTTAGGATTGGTCTGTGGGGAGCAGTGGGATGGCCTTTTATGCTGCCTTCACTGTGCTTCACTAATTGTGCAATTAAGTGTTATCTACAATTTGCAGCGTAATCATTCAGATGCACTCGCTGCCGTTCGTCTGAAAGTTAATAAAAGAGCAGCCACTGTGGTAAAGCTGCAAGCTAGGCTTCCTAAACCTTATTTAAAGAGTCTGGGTGGAAAATTGGATGCTGGGAAATTACCGCATTGCTGCTGCAGGTTAGTTTTCTCATTGTGTTGAATTCATATGGCTTTTTTCTAGCGATTGGCACACGCCACACACAGACACCGCTTCTAAGTAGCTGAGCCACACCCACTGATAACATGTTTATATCATTAAGTGTTCAGGCAGGGAATTTTCATAGATAATTAGTAGCAGTGGAGTTTGTTGTAAATGAAACTTAGTAACTCTCATAATGACCCTTACCTCCAACAACACTCAACCTTGAAACCGTGTCCATACACAGCCGGTGCCCACCCGGCAACTCTGGGCACAAGGGCAGGAACAACCCTAGACGGGGCGCCAATCCATCGTAGGGCGCACACACAGTCACGCACTAATGGCCAATTTAGAGACCTCAGTTAACCTAACATGCAAGTCTTTGGACTGTGGGAAGACACCGGAGTACCCAGAGTAAATCCGGGCAGACACGGGGAGGACCCTGGCCACTCCACCCTGAGACTGAACCCGGGACCTAAATCGTACATCCTCCTCATGTACTGCTTTTCTTCGCTTTTGTGTTTTTATTATTGTTTTTTTTTTTTTTTTATCAAGCCAGAGTGTGAATCTGTGATCTGTGGAACAGTGCGTGCCTGTGGCAGAAACAGACCGTGATTGTGTGGAGAAAAACAGCGTATTTGGTGTCCTCGTTCAGCGGAGGGTCACTTTGTCTGCTAACAGGGCAGCGCTTACGTCTTTGGGTGCCTGGTGCATATTTTAAGCCCGACAGGCAATTCTTCCTGTGGCAGTCACGGGTCAGAGGTTAACGCTGGTGCAATTATTATTCAGCAGAATGTATTCGAATGTTGTCTTCTCTCAAATAAAGCATTTTGTCCCCTATTTCTGTCCCCTAGAGCTGCCGTTCTGCTTGAAGTGAGCTCACTTGAAACAGGTTCCGTTTAATTCGTTTGAAATCGAACAGATTCTCCTCGGGGTTGCTGATAAGTGGCCGGAGCTCCGACCCGTGCGGCTGCAGAAAGAGAAATGATTTTGAACCTTTAAAAGTTCGCCAGAAAGCGTGCAAACGTTTTGAGCTGTACGTCGTTCACCGATTAAAACCTGTTTATTTTGTATTTCTTTCTAAATTAAACCTCACCCACCGTACCGTCGAGCCTCGAGCCTTGTTCCCAGAGCTGCCCAGTGGGCACCGGCTGGCCCGCGACCTCGTGTGGATTAAGCGGAAGATAATGAATGAATAAATGAATGAATTATTCGTATTGTTTTGTCATGGTGATAGCAATTAAATGTGTTGTTCCATTAAAATCTCTTGGCAACTCACATTGGGCCTCAGTCTCCAGGTTTGGCATAATGAGATTTCACCAGTCGCTCAGGAAGCCCTGGCTGTCAGAAGCCTACCTGTGGTGGTGGTAAACAGAGCTCACCTTCCGAGACAGCAGAACACTCGGAGGCCACCTGGAGACGTCTAATTGCAGGATAAATCCTCTGACAGCGCTGCAAAAATACCATCGATCACATTTGCCTTGCTCTGAACTCCAGAGTGATTTGTATCTGTCCTCGTCCTCCGCCAAGTGGCTATCTTCTCCTCATTCACAAAAATGCGGCGCGGCTCTTCAAGAGCACAACCACTGTCCCGAATTAGACGCCTATATTTATGTCCAAGGGCAGTTTGTACCTGAGACAGTGTAAACGAGAAGCGATCTGTTCTCTCAACGATGTTTCTGTCACATAACTCAGTTTGATAGATTATGGGATCTTTGTCTGGCTGTCAGAACGCGGGACTAAACGTTTACTGAGTGTACCGCAGGAGACGCGCATGCCGTCGTTGGCTTCACCTCCTTGGTTTTGATTCAGCTTTAGCTTTTTTGATACAGTCTCCTGTCAGGCGCCTTGGCGTTTTTGGAAGACTAGTTCTCCGTATTTATGTCATTTTTAAACTTTGTTCCAAAGTGACAGGTAAGCGAATCGTCTCCAGTCTGGCTGAGGGAGGGAAGGCCGGTCAAGGGGAACATATCCTTGAAACCGCAACACTGGCCAATATTGACTGATTGAGGAGCTGGCAGGGGTGGGCGATTGGATTTGCATTCGCCATGCATGCTGTTTTTATGCGTACAGTGTGGAGGCACTTGCTGGCTGGTAGCCCTTCCACAATCAATGTTGGACATATGGGGTGTGCGGCATGGAATGTTGAGAGAATGGAGAATTGGACACGGACAAATCCGGAGTGTAAAGTTCAACAGGTGGACACTAACGACGTATGATGCATGTCCACAAGGAAAAGGTGCTGGCATTTGTGGGCTCTGCGACGCCCATTTATAGAACCGTCGAGCCATTAGTCGTTCATCAGTCAGCTGCAGATGAAAGAATGCAAAAAGAAGATGAGGTTTCCCGTTTAACGAGAAAGTGATGCCTAGGTTGGAATCTCTACGAAGATTTGGAGAACACTCTTTAGGGGCCATCAAATCTTCCAGGCACTGCGGTGACCCTGGGCCATTTCCTGGCGGTGCCTTCTAGCAGGCCGGGTGTCACCGAGGCATCACTGGACTGACGTTGGTCGTGAGATGGACAGACCTCTGGTCTGCACCTGCAACAGCAAACCCTATGAAGCCCTGTGATATTCTGTTATTTTTTATATTACACCCTTTTGGCCCTGCTTATCCTTCTCAGGGTCATGGGAAGGCCTGTCCCAGGATTCACTGATTGCAGGCAAAGGTGTTCGTTGGTTGGTATGCCAGTGAACACAGGATCCTCTGACCAGGCCGCTCCTACCTCCAAAATGCAAGTGCAGAAGAGGGATCAAACCAAGCTCCCCAAAGAGGTTTCCGGCTGCTGGGGCTCACCTCCGAGCAACAGGAGCCTCGACTTGTTAATAGCTCCCCAAGACAATAGTCTGTTCGCGACTTAACGCTGTAAAGAGTGCAAATTTGATTTCAATTGATATGATGGAGCGTGGCTTCAAAGCTTTTTTTTTTCCCTCTACAATGCCCTTCTGAGGTTTTTTTAGGCGCTCCTCCTGCTGCTCTGACTCTAATTAAAATGTGCTGCGGCTTCAGACAGGCGTGCTACAGGATTGTTCTTTATGTGCTTACGCCGTCTTAAAGGTGCTGAAATGTTTCCCTCTGCATTAGTATGCGCGCCGGCGTGTCAGTCTGCTGCCAGAACCTTCCTGTAGGTTTTGTTCTCTAACATTTACATGACTCGGGCTTTTGTAAGAGAACGTGAAATACAAAAATAAAGATGCGAGCACGCTTGAATTGGCATGCACCCGTAAAAACCCAGCCCCTGCACTCATGCAGTGCTGTGCAAATCAGAATCAGACTAGAAACTTTTTTTTTTTTTTTTTAATGGTTTATCTGCGCTTGTCCTGGCCAGTGTTAGAAGGGCCTGTCCCCTCAAACCCCCTGGATTGGGACACTGCATGGACATGTTACATATTACATTAATCGAAATGTTTTATTATATATGTTCATTATGCTTATTACCCATATGAGGAGATGGGTTTCCCTTCTGAGTCGGGTTCCTCTCAAGGTTGCTTCCTTTTCATCTCAGGGAGTTTTTCCTTTCCACTGTCGCCCTGTGGCTTGCTCATTAGGGACAGGGAGAATAGAATCCAATTTGTGACAGTTGTTCCTGCATCAGCGTAAAGCTGCTTTGTGACAGTGCCTATTGTAAAAAAGCGCTATACCAATAAAATTGAACTGAATTGCATGTCAAACGTGACGCCCAGCCTGGCCCAACCACCAGGACTTGAACCTTGCATTTTCGGTTACTAAGTGAGACTGCACCCCCTGTACCTCAAGGCCATAAGGTGAGATTTCACTGTTTTAAAGTCAATGCGTCACAATCTCCGAAAGGTTTAGTCTAGTTTTTGAAACCTGACAGTAAACCCTGGCTCACAGTTAGCAGTTCCAGTTTTTAACACATTCTGCTACTTTCACGTTACAACCTTTGCTGTTGGGACGTTGTGTAAAGCAAATGAAAACAAAATACAATGATTTGCAAATCCTTTTCAACCCATATTCATCCGAATACGCTACGACGACGCTGGCACCGTTAATGCTGAAGGGCACATGCAGGTTTGGGAACAACCTATGTCGCCATCCAAGCAACGTCTTTTTCAGGGACGTCCCTGCTTGTTTCAGCAAGTCAAAGCCAAGCCACGTTCTGCAACCTGTTCCAACAGCGTGGCTGTGACTCTGTACCTGCCTGCCTGCAGTCCAGACCTATCTCCCATCGAAAATTAGGAAGCACAAAATACGACAACGGAGACCCCGGACTGTTGAGCACCTGAAGCATGCATCAAGCTAAATAGCACCGAATTCCAGCTACAAAGCTTCGGCCATTGGTGCCCCCAGTTCCCAAATATCTACATCATAACCTTAAAATAGGAATGAACATTTTAAGGGAACCCAATGGGAGGAAAAATATTTGTCCATAATCCTGTCTGAGTGTAGAAATCAGAAAGGAACTCGTGGTTGTTGGAAGGTTTTGTAGAAAAGATGACTCTCTTTGTTCTATTTAATTTCTCGACCGTTATCTGGCTTTCCCTGGTTGGGTTTGTTCTCAGTTTGGTTGGATTTTGTGGTCTGAGTTCCACTGAGGCTATCCTGGGATTAGCCTAGGTACATTACATAGATTAAACTATTCTTTTTTTTGTTTGTGTATGCGAAGCTTCTTTGAACCCACCTCTTCCTAGAGAGTCAATCTTCCTGGCCCTTGTTGTACATTAATGGTATAATCCAGAATAAATTATGCGACAGTCCTGTATATCTGTTTCAGACTGAGCCGTACCAACTATGAATAAATGCTTCTCATAGGTTCCTCCAGGCAAAATAAATAATGTTCGGTCTAATAACGTATATTATTGGCCATTTCAGTGAGAGTAAGTTGCGGGCTTTGACTTTCCCCACACCCAGTTATGAAGGACTTATTATTCCAGTCATGTATATGAAAACTCCACCGGCATGTAGCTTGGTTATCGAGGCAGGTTCATCGTGGCCTTCAGAAAAGGCTGTGGTGAGACAGGAATACTGATAGATCAGCGCACCGGTCTGTGAGACGCCTGAAGGCTTCGTCAGGTCTGAGAGCTATAGAGTGCAACGGTAAAGAAACGACTATCTATCACTTTATGATTCACTGGTCTCTGATTCCCACGCTGCATGCCTGTGCATGATATCTCCCTGGAGAAATCGATCTGGCAGAGCTCCGTTTTTGTTTTGATGCTGCACGGGGGGTTTTTTTTTTGTTTTTTTTTTTGGATAAACTGAAGTGACCGGTTTGTAAAGTTTACGTATTGCTTATCATGGATCTGTCTTTGCTTAGCTTGTTTGAAACGGTCAGGATTTGGAAATGTAGAAGTCAAGACGTGCCGTCTTCTTATGTAGAGTTTGTTTGGTTTATTAAACTTCGCTTACAGCATCAATGGCTAAAGACACTGGTTCATCCCTTTGCTTACTGGTTCAGATCTTTGCTCGCCGGTTCATCCCATTGCTTGCTGGTTCAGCTTATTGCTTACTGGTTTCATCATTGCTTGCTGGTTCGGCTCTTTGCTTACTGGTTCATACATTTGCTCATTGGTTCAGGTTATTGCTTACTGGTTTCATCTTTGCTTGCTGGTTCGGCTCTTTGCTTACTGGTTCATCTCTTTGCTCGCTGGTTTATCCCATTGCTTGCTGGTTCGGCTCTTTGCTTACTGGTTCATCTCTTTGCTTGCTGGTTCATCCCATTGCTTGCTGGTTCGGCTCTTTGCTTACTGGTTCATACATTTGCTCATTGGTTCAGGTTATTGCTTACTGGTTCGGCTCTTTGCTTACTGGTTCATCTCTTTGCTCGCTGGTTCAGCTCTTTGCTTACTGGTTTCTTTTCTTTGCTTGCTGGTTCATCCCACTGTGTGCTGACACTCGACTCCCCTTACCCAGTGCCCATTTAATGCACTATATGTTTAATAAAACTTGAATTTAACTCAAAACTGCTATTACAAAAATTCATTTTTCTGCCGCCATAAACAAATGGAGGCGTGTTTCAGACTATCAGACTGTTAGAGTCCAGGAAATGGCTAAAAAAGATGGACCATTTAAATGATTTATCCCATATAAAAATCAACCCTTTTTCAAGACCTTCCAGTAACAAAAGTCCCTCTGACATTTTCTCTTATTTCGAATGCCTTTCATGCATTATAATGCATAATCATTTCACACTCGGCGCCTCACTGACCCAAGTGTCTTCCAATCAGGCCAGGTAAAGTCCCAGGGCTTATGCAGCTAGATTAAATCCATGCAGCCTGCGCCGAGCCTTGAGTAACTCTGCATTAACTCAGTGACACCGGGCTGTCACTGGGCATGGGCGCTTCGTGATTGCAATGGTTCTGAGCCTCGCTGTCTTTTAGAACCCACCCCCTTTCTTTTGGCTGCCAGAGAGATCAAGGCACCCCAGATTTATGAGTGTGGTGAGAAATGGATGGCTAATTCAATCTAGTCTATTATTCCTCAGGCCTCACTCTGCTATCTGCGCTCCTCGCCAAGGCGTTTTGATGCATTGCTCTCTCTTCTGCACTCTCCACTCCTTTGAGGATGAAGGGAGCCACGGGCCAGGTGGCAGAAAAAGACGTCAGGGCAGTTCCAGCGTTATGGATGTGACATTTGAACCGATATTGATTTACGATGCCTCGACGTCGGCACGTTTTTAGCACCGATGAGATGGCACATTCAGGCAGAGTTATTATTACAGCTTTTTCAGCATCCTGACATCACGAGAAGCTTTCCGAGAGAAAACATTTTGGATTGAGCAGGAGTGTTATGCAGTCGTGGCATAGAGGAAGCAAAAGCAGGCGCCGTTGAGGACATGCTCCAGGCTTTTGTCACTCCTGACAGCATGTTCACGCTGGGAGTGAAGTACACATCTTTTGATTATTGCGTGTTATTTACAGTATATCGGTTTTAATAGATGAGAGAGAATGAGGAAAAAACAGCAGACCTACCGAGGCATCACGATTCATTAACGCTATAAAATGTATTAACGACGTTTATATACTGGCCATGTAGACATGCTACTCACGTTTTTTATGATCTCATTTTAAATCAAGTGCATTAGCTACCTCGAGCCGATTTAGGCCGCAGTGGTAAAGTGCCAGTTCTGTCCTACATCAGAACAGCTTCTCTGTAGCTCGAATCAAAGAATCTCTGCGGTTTGATCTCACGCTTTTAATCTGACGTGTTTAACAACAGTCTGTGTTGCAGACAGAATCATTCAAGCCTTATTACATCTAAACGGCTCTCTCTTTTTAAAAACGGAAATCTTCAAATAATGCCAGAATTAGCGCGACTTTCTCGATTAGATTCACTGATGAACCCCAGGGCCGACGCTGCGGTGCACTCTTCAGCACTGCTGCCTCACGGATCCAGAGACCCGGGTTCGAATCCCCGGCCTGTGAGGAGCTTGCATGTTCTTCTTGTGTCTGCTCGGCTTTTCCTCAGGCAGGTGTAGAATTAAATGAAATAGCTATAAATGAATTATTCATCAAAACCTTTTAGGAATGCCCCAAGTCTCGAGCATTTCCTTGCTTCGTTTGTGTACGAGCCAAAGCATTTCCCTTATCGCTGGTACAAGGTGCATTCAGACACCTTTTTATGAGTCAATGAGCACCAATTTTTGACCCCAGCACCAGTGTGTCTAGTTCATCTCTCATTAAGTGACCTGAAAAAAGGACAAAATGTTACATTTCCATGACAAGTCTCCCTTTTCCACAGCTAGTCTTAGAATGAAGAGGTACAGTCCAAGAAACTAAGGGTTAAGGACCCAAATGGGGCAGCTGGCTCTCCTGGGACATGAACCCTTTGCCTTTCGGACAATCGTAGAGTACCTTATTGAGTTGACCTTATCACCACATTTCCATGCCAGCCCATGACTCTTAGCTGTTACCGAACATTGAGCAGTTTCATAATTATGTAATAAAAAGACCTTTAAAAGTTTTCTTCAAAGACCCGAAGGAAATCTGATGTTTTCACGCCTATTTTCACAGACTCAACTACATGTGCTTACTACTTCTGCACTATGTGCTCGTCATATCCCCAGAAAACGGATGGTGTTATTAATACAAAATCAATCGCGCTCCTCCCCTGAACCTCTCGAAATACAGCAGAAATCGATCAGGAAAGGCAGTTTAAGAGGAATTGAATACATAACGTTGGGCATTTGCGTAAAATTATTCAGCAGTATCTCGTAGGGACTTTTCTGATAGCGGTCTGATTTCCATCCATTTTAAAGGTTGAACATTTGGCGAGCCTGCACTGCGTTATTGACCAAACGGGGCTCAGGTGCAGAGGGGATCTGGGAGCTGAATGCGTCTTTATCACTTCCCTAAAATGAGCAGCCATGCACGGGTCGGAGCATTAACGGTGCTCGTTTCGCACACAGCAGACGTCTTAATGGAAAAGGGGAAAAAAAAAACCAGGTTCTTTTTTTGGGACTTCATTTGTCTAAACAGCCAATTAAGCAGCAGGCATTTAAATTAAGAACATATATAGTCCATGTAAAGGTGGTTTGTTTTTGCTTGTTAAAAGCAAAAATGCTTGTTGTTACAAGAATGCATCTTTAATTGGATAAAAGAGTTAAAACAGGGAAGCCTTAATGGGATATGTATGTATGTATATATGTATATGTATATGTGTGTGTGTATATATGTATGTATATATATATA
>JAUZST010007335.1:0-14244 GCA_034779995.1 Parotocinclus haroldoi | reverse complement strand
ACACACGGACACACACGGACACACACGGACACACACGGACACACACGGACACACACGGACACACACGGACACACACGGACACACACGGACACACACGGACACACACGGACACACACGGACACACACGGACACACACGGACACACACGTTTCTGTTTAAAAAATTAAAAAAATAATAAAGTAAAGCTCAAAGCGACCAGCAAGATCTCCCCACCATGCCAAAAATGTCAGCTCTCGCAATCCTTTTAAAGACATCCCCACAATGTACTATAAACATGACTACACAAACAGACACACAGACATACTAAAGGGCGGCTGAAGCATTCATGTTAATTCTGCAATGGACTGCCACCCTATCTAGGCAGTACTAATATAATAATATATATTACTACAATAACAACAACAACAACAACAACTAATTTACATAGCACCTTGACAGGCTTTACAATTTGCACGAACAGACATTTTATAATCCAATCCAACTATATGTAGTTTTCCTGGGTGTTTAGGAACTATTAAGAAGTGTTCTATAATAAACATTTTCACTGGGTTATAAATACCTGGGAGGCTTTACAGAATATGCAAATAAAATTCAAAAATGTGTTGTGAAATCCATAAACATGGAAAAGGCTACACAAATTCTCTTATTCTGACATCAAGCAGAGAAACAGATGTTCAACAATACTGATTACGCAATTATGTTTGACCCATGTATTTTGTCCCGAGTGTACATGCTTGTGACCTAAAAACCTGTTCAGCTGGAATATTAAGGGAAAAATTATAGGCAAAAACCAATCAAGACAAGCAGAAATAATACAGCAGATCAACGAATAAAAAGTCAAACCAGGTAATTTCACAGTCAAGCACAGTACTACATTCCCAGCAAGCAGAGTGAACAAAAAGGCAAATCAAAATGGGTACCCATAGCTACGAGTACGGCGAGGGGGCGTGTCTGGGATGGGGTCCATTGGTTGGAAGTGATAGAATGAAGGAGGAGGAGCAGCAGAGGAGGAGAAATGTGAAGGAGAGGAGGCACAGATAATGGAGGAGTGAGAGGCAGGCGAGGGCGAACAGCTCAGGCCCAGAGAATCAACCTGCCCGTGAGACTGGCGCAGGTTGGGCCTGGGCCAGGATGAGAATGAGGTGCCCTCCCCCTGATGCCCTCCAGGCACGTGGCAGCTCTCTACCAACCTCGGTGAGCCCATGGCCAGCTGTGGGTCAACATGTCTTTGGCGAAGTGACATCATACTGGGAGCTGTGGACACAGAACAACAGATTGTTACCAAAAAAAAAAATGCAATAGTTCTTTAAATATAGCAGAAAAATATGAGAGACAAGAGTGGATAAAGAGCCAGGACACACTTAAGCAACAAGTTCAAGTGCAACTCAGATGGTAAAGGGTGCAGGTGGGTGCAAAAGATCACCGCAGAGTGAAACGTACAACTGATCACAGGTGATGTCACTAATCTCTTTCCACACTGAACATGGTTGCTGTTGCATTAAAGTCATTTCCCACTAAACTAAAGTGGCTCGTTTTACATTCAAATGAAAATATTCTGGCATGCAAAAAACATTTTCATTTCAAACGAGTAACAAATTTGGAGCGATTTGAATTCAAGCTTGGGTTCACAAGAAAACTAGGTTTGATTTGGTGCAGGATTTCACATTGCATGTCCCACCTAGGGTTTAGACTCATGGCCTCAGACACTCCCATTTACTCAAACCACCAAAACTGCACAGGAGATCTAGGTGTTATGAGGAAAAATTAACTCTGCTTAACCCGCAGTTGCATGGATTGTAAAGCTGTATCAATTGCTAGCGGCTCTGGATAAAGGGGTCTATAAAATGACAATGTACGTTTCAGCAGTAAAAGGGGTAGTAGCAGTAATCTAATTTCAACATGAAATTACTGGCTGGTTGTAAAGCAGAAACCCAATTACTAGCCAAGTCACATAAACCTTGAGTTTTTGCAGAACCCGATTATCCAATTGCATGTAAAACCAATCAGAGTATTAAGTGCAAGTAATTGCATTCAGTCTTAGTTACTGATTACTGTTCCATACCGGTTTTAAACTAGAGAGCCCCGTCTAAACTAGACAGACGTGAATGTGAGAGATGCACTTGGAAAAAACTAATCGAACTTTTAATAGAAAATAGGCACATTTAATACCGGTACTGCAATACAGTCACATCAGTAACACTGACAAACTACTGTAGAGCTAACAATCGTTCTGAGCTTGAAGAATACGCATATATTTGTCTTACTATTAGATTAGTAACAGAAGACAGCTGGAGAGAATGACATAGCCATTTAATAGCATCAAACTGTTATTAGTTATTATTACAAGTGCAGAGAGAGAGAGATGCAGCCTCGTCACTGCTAGGTTTGGGCATGCCCTAAAGAGTCCTTTATTAATGGTGTACGTGGTGTGAACCAATCCGAGGGATGATTGGTTGAAAGGAGAAGGAAGTGCTTAAGTGGATGTGAGAAAGAGTCAATCCTAAAGACCATTGGTCACTCACTCATCGGTCCATAAGACGACTGGGCATCTGGCACGGGCAGCAGGGTTCAAGAAAGAGGGTGTGACTGCTAATAACTGTGGATAATCCTGATTAACAGGTACTGAATTATACAGTCTGCTTTTAATCAGCAGCAAAATGACTGAATTCCTCTGCGTGATCAATATGGTCACAACTAGAGATGCAGCATTTGATGCATCATTTCAGATTTTTAAACATATGACTGGCTGATTTTTTTTTCTGTATAAATGACAGCATACAGATACTTTATGTTCAACCTTTCTTTAAATGGAAAATTCAGTGAAAATTCAGTGAGATGATTTACTGTTGAAATAGGTTTTTTTTTTTGTTTTGTTTTTTTTCATTGTTCCGAGTGTTTTCGGAGTTCTTCCTCCGCTGCTCACTTTTTCCAAGCATACTGCAAACAGCACTTTCACTATAAAGAAAGTTTAAACCTGGAACTGTGTTTTAAAATTGAATTGAACTGTAAATGTGTGGGTGTGTTAAGCAGGTAAGCAGGTATCCTTATCTATGACCGACACAACAGTTTAAATGAGACTGAACTGGCGAAAAACTAGAAAAAAACTGTTGATTCCAGTCACCGATGGAAAATGTAATCGAACACAGACTATTGTCTATAAAGCAGGAGGTTCATACAACATACAAGCTAGATATGAACTCGAAAAAGAGGCAAAACCTGGCAACAGTCGGATGAACAAAGGTTTGGTAATTCCCTGTATTTGAGTGCAATTTCCAAAATCTGACAAATGCATGACAAAGCAAGATCCCTGATGAAAAGTCCAGCACAGACGGATGAAATCCCATTCCACCACAAATAAACACAGCACGTGCTAACAAACAGTATTGTTTCACATTAATGCAACATCCCTGCATTCACCTCCAAAGCTGAAAAAACAAGACAAGATATGCACACATGGTTTACCCCCTTACAAAAAATTTTTCTTTGATTTAAGTAACAGACCCTTGGCTTGTTTGTTTAAACCCTTATTGGGCTGAGTCTTGTGCCCATTGGAGTCTGATAAATCCTTACATTGCAGAGTACCGGGTGCCACAATGTCCTCATCCATGTCATCCATGTCGTCAGACATGACGAAGTGCTGGGGTGTGGCACGGCCGCCCATGAAGCTCGGGTCCACGTTAAGGGCTGAAGCTAGCGAGGGCAGACCGGGGTTATTAACTATGGTAAAGCCTGTCAGAATCTCAATCTGCTGCCATCGGTGAAGGCGCTCACGCAGGGCAGCCGTTACCTCTCCCAAAGCCTGCCTGCAAAACAGAGACAGAGCAAGAGATTCGAGGGCATATGAATGCAAGTAACAAACAACAAAGAAGAAAGAAAAAAAAACAACCAAAAACACCCCACACACGAGAGAGCGATCTAAAAGAATTTTTAAAAAGTCTAATGGTTCTTATTATATATTATTTTATATATATATTATTTACTGTTATTATGTAAATAGAATGTAAGTGAATAAAACCCACTTGGCGGCAAGGATTTTGTGATCCACATCATCCAGTGAGGAACTGTGAGCCACATGAAACGTCCCAAAGAGCGTGTTCCTCTTCTTTTTTATCTTTTCTGCCTGGGAATTAGAACAAATTAGAAGGCACTAAACCACCGTGACACTACCAAACCGTCTGAGAGTAATATTTGTGTCCTACTGGTAAGACAATACTGAGAGTAATACCAACCCCCTCTTTGGCAACTAAAAGCTGCTTCTCTGCATTCTGTTTCTTGATGTTATAGTAATGCACCTCCACTTCGTGTGTGAGCTGCAGCCATTTCTGCAGGGTTTCTGGAGGAGACCAGCCGCTGCGAGACTCCAGCTCTTTTTCAGCCTTCTTCAAGGCCATGCGCACCTGCAGGGGGCAGCAGATACAACCAGCTCAACTCTCAGCATGCGGTCAGTTAAGAGTAAACCCTAATGGTTCTGGGTCTATATGACACCACGGTTAGGAGGAGGAAAAAAAAAGGTATTAGCTTTATGTATCGAAAAGACCGAGTAATACCTAGCCATATCAGACCATGAAAATCATACCATGTCATTTCCCAGAAAGGAACAGTATTACACTAAAAGAGCTCAAGCGCACACAGCGTATGGGCCGGTAATAACAAACAAAATCTGACATTTAATTATAATGAATGAAATTAAATAAAAAGACTTTTATGCAAATTCTTATTGGAGTATTTAATTCTCAATTGTCTTTTTCAGCCTTGATAATGCTCTTCAATCTCTTACATGTTCTTTACGAGGTGCTTTATAAACATATTATAACAATTATTAAACTCAAAAATGCACCCATCTTTTAAAGAAGTATTTACAACCAAAACCGCCTGATTTTGGACAGATAATACCAATCAAAATAAACCATTGAGCACTCACTGAAACAAATCAGCAGTATTGCTTCTAAACTCGGTGGCTTGCTGTTGCCATTTGGACAAAGGACAAGGACATTAAAAAAGGGACCATATAAGCTCATGACCTTTGAAGCAACAAAAATCTTTTGCAGATAAAAGCTATAAACGGCCCAGAATGTGAATGGTGCAGTGTTATGTGCTAATTTACATATCATGCAGAATAAAGCAGCTGGATTTCAGTCTGGACGACTGGAGATGCATTTGAGTATTAAGTGGAAATGCATATGGTTAAACTCTGGATACTCTGGATACAATTTGGACAAGATTCACAGAAACAACAATGCTAATCATTTTTACATGTGTACTTGGAGCGTTCAATGGCACCAGTGATTTAGCACCTTTGCCTCATAGCAAGAACGTCCTGAATTTGATCCCAGGAGGAGTGGCCTGGGACCTCTGTGTGGAGTTTGCGAGGGTGGAAAGAAATTAAAATGTTGGGCCAAATTCAAAAACGAATAAAATGGAACATTTGCCCGAAGGCTGAATACCAAACACACATTTTCAAAGTTTAACTTCTGTTTTTACTTTATTGCTCCACATTAGGCATGAATGAACATGCGACTAGAAGAACTGAATGTTCGTTTTTGTCGCTTTTGAGGAAGTTCTCCAACTTTGCTCACTGCACATTACAAGTAGGAAGACTGAGCGAACAGTTCTAACACAAAAAAAAAAAAGATTACAATTTAAACATTACAGTTTAAACATAAAGCAATATACATTATAAAAGGTAATTGCTGATAATTGAAACGTCCGTTTATTGGGCATACAGACATATACAATTTTATTGTAGGATTATGTGAAACTTAATTATGTGACTTACAAATTCAATTTTAATTGAAGTCATTTCGCAAATGGAAACGAAACACTCAACACAGCCCAAACCATGTTTACTGGATTATAAAGGGGCACCCGCTCCAAGCAGGTTGCAATTTGATAGTGTCGTCAAAATGTCAACGATGGACATAAATCATTCTGTCTTTTCACTTCATCAAAATAATTCTGTGAGAAATCCTTTCGGTTGCATATTATTCAGGGCATCCCATGTGCATCCCTAGGTACCGGTACTCGGGTTTCCTCCCACAGTCCAAAGACATGCATGTTAGGTTAACTGGTTTTTCTAAAGTGCCTTCAGTGCATGTATACGAGTGAATGATCTTATCTCATGTTGTCCCTGACTTGTGACCTTGACCAGGATTAAGCGAAAAAGAATCAGTATATTAATAAAATTATTTACATTACTATAAAGTAGTACTTTTTGTTAAAAGGTTTTAACTTTTTATTCCAATGTCTGTCCTCAAAGAACACAGGGAGCAGGTTCTTGCATGCCCAGGAATGGACATCAGTCTATCAAAGGGCTCATTAGGGGGTCACTGTTGCAAAGCTGGGGGTTCCCTGATCAACAGTAGCGCTTACGAATGAAGCCCAGCACAGCCAGAAGGCAGCTCTATTACATTTTTTTCACTTTAAGTCAATTAGTGTACTTGATTAAACTTGTAATGAACTTCACAAAAAGTCAAAGCATACATGAGCTTTTACCAAATATTAGGGTTGGGGAAATCGGATTTTCACAGCAATGTGTGCGCACGCTTCCCCCCCCCCCCCCCCACTTTGAATTGTCATATTCAAAGAGCGTGAAATACAACCGGCTCACAAAATGCATACATGTTTATGTGGGGGTTTGGAAGATTTCTTACCTGCTCCAGCTCTTCCTCAGCATATTTCTGCCGGCTCAGTTCATTCTCTGTACCTTCCCGTAGCTCCTTGAGCCGCTGTGCCTCCTGCTTGGCAGAGTTAATCTCATCCCTAAGTTTCTGTTCCAGATTCACCTTCTCTACTTCCACCGTGCGATGCTCCTCCTGGGCAATCCGCAACCTGACGTACAACAGAAAAGAGCTTTTAGGAATGGACATGAACGTAGTGGAATGCTTTGCTTTAACGCAGTGTAATAAGAAATATTTCACTCAAGAAAACACTACAGTAGCCCCGGGATGGTTTGGTCTTTGTTTATGTGATGTCTTATCAGCATCAGTGACTATTCAGGACAGGAGCAAGGTCACATGAATACTAGTCAGACAAGTTCATACTGTTTAGATTTTATTTAGAGCGCCCAGATAACCTAGTGTATGTTTCGTAAGTGGAAGACAACCTGGAGTTTCTGGAGTAATCCCATATGGGATATAATCCCAAAGTTGGTCCCTTGTGCCATTATAGGTTATAAGATAAATGTGTCAAACTGCCACTCATTACGAACCCACTCCTGGCCCACAAAGAATTTTGCTTGATCTTCGCATGAACATACTGTACAGCAAGGACACATATACCTCATAATTTCAACAAGACATTCTACAAGCTTTGCCTTCTCCATCATCAACCAGCAGTTTCCATTAAATCATCCAAAACAAATTGATACAATTCATAGAGCAGAGTTATTAAAGCACTGCTTTCTTGTCAGTTGTTATATTTTGATACTGATAATGTTTTAAAAGGTACTTTATATAAATTATCAATGGATTCAACTTTTTAAATGCAAGTAAACATCATGGAAATACAGTGTTTAAATAATGTATTACATTATTGTAAGTGACAAATCTCACATAACAGAATTGAAGACTGCCAGTGGCTGCCCAAGACCAATGGAAGCTGCCAGCAGAGGAGGAAGTTAAGAATATCAGTGTTTGCAGAAAACATGACACAGACATGGCATCTTGTAGCTATGATAGGATTAACAATTTTTCTTGGCAGCAATGAGCACACTCATGCTGGCCATTAATACTTCTGGCTTGCCTATATAAAGACAGAGATATGGCCTTTGCCTGCTTGAAAGTCAGCATGCCTGGAAGGCAGATCACATGACCAAGTTAAATCTAGAGTAGAAAAAGTACTCTAGATCAAAATACACATACTTCTAAAGATTTTGACAGCTAGTCTTACCCAAACAGACTAGTATATTATTATTGCCAGTCATAAACATGCTTGTAGATACAAGTACAACATGATTTAAGGGCAATAAGGGCATTGTCTCAAAGCAGTTTCACAACTATGTAGGTCCACTGTGCCATTTGAGTAAGCATAGCGTGATAGAGGCGAGGAAAAATCTTTCAATTCAAAACAATTCAAGCTTGTACCTAAAACCTTACCCTTAATCTACAGTACAATTTCCAGATGAAATACGGTACATGGAAATCATGGCTTTTTGCATTTCTTTGATTGCAAGTCTTTGTATATTATACAAAATAGGACAACAAAGCATGGTTATTAAGATGGTTATTAATATAAAATCTACTTAAAACTTTTGTTCTAGTTTGGGGTCAAGAAAGAATTTGATTAACAAATGCGGTGAAGTAAAATGCAATGCAAAGACAGCGAAACAAGTTTTTATTCGACCAATTCAGACGTCGAACAGCAATGTCTGACTTGGGTCGAATAAAGAACTGTTCCACTGCATTTGCAGTGCATTTCATTGTATTTGTTAATCAAATTCTTTCTTGACCCCAAACTAAAACAAAAGTTCCAAACATCAGTAAAACCTGTAAGCATCTGACACAGCCTTAGATTCTGTCTGAAAGGAATTGGATTCTGACTTTGAACAAATATGGATTCGAATGGCCTTCCAGAACTAATGAAGTTCAAATTCTGAGGTTCCATCAAATGGCAATATTTTGTACAACACCCAAGATTACACTGTAGTGTACCAATGGGGAATGACAACTTCGAAAAAGTAGGTAAAAATAGGATAAGCAAGACTAATTATTAAGTCCCATGGCCATATCATGGCAGAGATTCCATCTCATCTTACACAATAGCGTGTGTGTGTGTGTGTGTGTGTGTGTGTGAGACTAGCAGTCACAAACCCACATACAAAATCAACGACAACTTAGACGACATGCTTAGTAGTAGTTACTCTATCTTGATACATATAGTCCTTACTTCACATTTCCCAACATCCTACATAAGCACAGTGCCTTTGGGTAGGTGGGCATACATTCAATTAGTTTTATTTAACACAAGCGCCAAAAACTTTAAAAGAAAGAATAAGTGATTTTCCAATATGTGCCATAGAAAGTACACATAGTAAATGTGTTAATTTGGTCAGCATTTAACACTTGGGAACCTCACAACGAAATGACCACTGCTTAATTGCATGTTTTTTTATACTTTCAAAATGTTATTATTTACAGTCATTGTAAGTCACTGCTAAATGTCTATACTATACTGTTCACAAAGCTTTCACACACATTTTTGGAGCAGTGTAGATCATTGGATCACCAGTTACTGCTTATCGCGATGCATTGCTTATAACCCCTGCTCAGAAGTCCCAAGAATTTCCTAATTACTAATCTAACAGGCGGAGTCAAAGATAATTTCTGTTCTTGTTCATACAAGTCAACTCTACAAAAGCGTGTCAAAGAACAGCGCATAACGAAAGATCAATCTCCAGACCATTTAACATTTTCACATTTTGTTATGTTGAGGTTTTTTGCATAATAAAAACACTTTGGACAATAACAACTATATTAAATAACTACAGTGGGGAAAAGAAGTATCTGATACACTTCCGATTTTGTAAGTTTTTCCCACCTACAAAGAATAGAGAGGTTTGTAATTTGTATCGTAGATACACTTCAACTGTGAGAGACTGAAAAATCACATCGTATAATTTTTTAATGAACCGATTTGCATTTTACTGCATAAAAAGTACTTGATACAATAGGAAAACAAAACATAATATTTGGTACAGAACCCAATTACGGAGATCCGAGATTTCCTGTAGATCTTAGGCATGAGTTTGGCCCATTCCTCCATACAGATCTTTTAGGTTTCAAGGCTGTTGCTGGGCAACTTTGAGTTTCAACTCCCTCCAAAGATATCCTATTGGGTTCAGGTCTGGAGATGGGCTAGGCCACTGCAGGACCTTGACATGCTTCTTTCAGAACCACTCCATAGTTGTCATGCTGGAAGACCCAGCCACGACCCATTTTCAGTGCTCTTACTGAGGTAAGGAGGTTGTTTGCCAAAACCTCACGATGCATGACCCCATCCATCCTCCCTTCAACACTGTGCATACTGAAGGGAATTATATTATATATTTTTAAATTCTGTTTCTCACAGTTGAAGTTTACCTACGATAAAAATTACAGACCTCCCCACTCTTTGTAGGTGTGACAATTTGCCACCCACACACCCACAATTTATGTTATAAACAGTATATTTACACATTTATTTAGATTTTTACAAAATAGTAGGTTCTCACTTTTGCTGCAGGTCATGAAGGCTCTGCTCAGCCCTCTGTAGGCCCTCTAGGTCCTTCATCATCTTCTTCATGTGGTCTTTGGAATAGCGGTTCTGGATGTAAGCAAACCAGCATCCACCCATACCAATTACTATAGACACCACCAGCATGAAGTCCTTTAAATGGTTGTGACTGTTCACTGTATTTGGGGAAAAGAGAAAGAAATTATGTATCTACAATGCCAAAAATAAAGCTACTATCTTATCCGGATTTACTGCTTAATCTGTAATATCTATATAAAACGAACGTTCTCCAGAAGCACTTACTGCCATACAAATCACACTGCAAGCCTCTTGTTCCAAGTCTTACTATAATAACTTCTATGGCTTTAAAAGTTAAGTTTTGCTGTTCAGGAGCTGAACCCAAACCTCTCAACAAGTTCGTTCTACAGGTATGAGCTTACATGGTAACATTCATAGGCTGCCTGGGTTTCAGGTCACCCTACAATGAACCCAGTTTTGACCAAAAAAAAAAAAAAAGAAAACCCAAATGAGGAGCAAAGCGGTGTTTCACTGTGTACTGCTGCTGTCAAATACAGACTGCAGCACGTCAGCAGGTTTACCACAGCTGGGTCACTTCAGCCCTGCACACACAATGAAACATGTCACATGCAGCCACACTGCAATTTATTTGGAATTAAGTCTCTTTTTTTGTTCATGTTCCCCCTTTACTCAGAGACAAGAAGTCCTGCTGTATTTTATTAATGCAAACGTTTAGCATTCAGCGAAGCGCAATTATATTGCTGGGCTGCTTTGAAAAGGATCTGTAATCTGTTGGGTCCATTATTAAACAATGGTCCTCATATTTAGATATTTATTGTTTTACTAAAGATTTGCAATTACATTTTTTATTTATTTAATCAAATACCTTTTGGTAATTTGCTACTTTGCAGACCGCTGCTATAGTCAGTAATACAACGGCCAATTTTAACCATAACAAAGAAGCAAGATGTAACTACAAACTACAGAATTTATTTCAGCAAGAATGCATGGGGTTAAGTGAATCGGCATTCCTGATCACATATCAGCTATTTTCTGTAGTAAGGAAATGGGTGAATGCAAGGAAATGGTACATGCAGAAATGCATCAGTAAGAAAAGTAAGAGCATTGCAAACAACAGATCATGAATCACATGACTAGTCCCAATAGAGTCCAAATCTGAGCCAATCCAACCTTTTAACACAGCAGGTACAAGAAAAGGAAAGCGTGCAGTGCTCGTCTTGATCAGCGCGCCAATGAGATGTGCTTAGCATAATGAACAATTCCTCTAGTAGCCGGTCTCTCTCTGGCACGTCTAATAGCAGCTCACACTGGCTAAAATCCCAAACTGAGCAGTGTACTGGATCGGAATCCCACAATACTTTCCAATTTCAACTAAGAGTCTTGCTTTGCTTCAAAACTGTCGCCAGGTTCCTAATAATCAGGTTATGTCAGAGAGCTAATTCCTTAGGCCATAACCGAGAAACTAAAAACCCTTTCCTCTCTGATGGGAGATGTATGCAAATGAAGATGGAAAAACAGGTTTGCAGGTAGGCTGTTTGCATGGCCAGTTAGTGAATTAATTCAAACCAATGGTAACAAAGAGGAAAAGGCAGCACAGTAAGAGCAATTTTACAGCCTAACCCAGGACTGTAGAGATATCAAAACTGTTACGTATTGAAACCCAAGTAATAAAACCACACTGTCTTTAGGATTTAGCTGACTTGTTTCCTGTTCATTTGGTCAATTTCAAATCGGTCAGTGACCCAAAGCCTTCATGTATGTTGCCTAATTGTTGGCTGTTTATCCTTGTATCCTCTGATATTGTTGTAGTAAGAGAGGCACTGAAATTCCAGCCACCAAAACAGCACAGAAATAAACAATATACCTGCTTCTGGGTGAAAAAGGTTATGACAGGCTAGGTCTGAGAGCAGACATGAATGCAGGTAGTAAACAAATGAAGCTTAAGGAACAAAAGTCTGCAAGTACAAGGCTTGAGGAAGAGAATTTAAGGAGCAGTGATTAAGGAAATTGAGGATAGTTAATAGGATACATTGGTAATAGGGGCATGTGAGAAAATGACAAAAGCTGAAATAGTCAGTATGATGGTTAAGTATCAAAATCTAATGTTTTAAAAATAATTGTAATGCTTATAAACAATAGGGGCGTGTGTTACGTTTCATCTTAACTGTTGCTTTGCTGATGTGCGTGCTTTATTATGCAATATGTCACTCACTTACAAACAAACAGTCATAAAATATGCTTCAAGAGTTCACATATTTACTGCATCATGTAGTCAATTAGGACAGACAACTACTGTGTATGTGCAATGAATGCGTGCAGCGTGCTAGTGGCACAAATCAAGCTAGTCTTCTAACTAAAACTGCATGACTCAAGCTTAAAATGAGTGAACAAACTGGATCAGGAGACAAAATACAGCCACAACAAGCCGCAATCTGACAATCTCATTACGGTAATTGCTAGATGCGGGTCATCCTTACTGTCATGGAGGCTCTGAAAAGACGGGATATTTCTCAAAAAGACATAAATCCTAGTAAATCATTGCCGTCAAAGTAATCTCAACACCCAACTTATTTCACCATCTATCTACAAGCTAACCAGTGAGCAGAATATGAACATGATGACAAACATGTTCGCTGTTTGTGAAAGTTTCATTATAAACTGAATTCATTCAAGCCCTACGATGCCACCCAAACGTTCTGCAAGTTCTACTGCTAAAATAGTGTAGAAATACTTCAATAAATATAGCGTCCCTATTTTGGGGATTTTCGTTTATGGCAGCTGGTCCTAGAACGTAACCCCCACCATAAACGAGGGAACCCTGTGTATTACAAACACATTTAACCGAGTAAATTCAGCAATACATCTACATCACAGTACATATCGTACTATAGATATAGATATAGAGTACATATCAAGTAAAAACTTGGCACAAAGCAGGAATAAACTCTAGAACCAGAATCTTAGGGGGTGTACACACACACAGACACACACACACACACACACACACACTTTATATTATGCGTCTTTTTTTTTTTTTTACTTACACCAAATTATATTGACTTGGGTTTAAGGAATTTCATACAATGGGAATAAAAAAACACTTTAGGGAGTGTCATTCTTTAGGATAAGTGATGATTTAGGAGTGATCCTAATGTACCTTAAACTCTGCAATGGTGATCCCTCTGTTAAATCTGCGGTTCACCTCAAAAGAACTGAGAGTGCTGGTCAGACGCACAGACACAGTTGGGTTGGTGATCACTGTCACACAGTCGTCCATCCTGGAGAGCTCTTTTGTCAAATCAGAATATGTATGACTCTGTAAATAAATAAATAAATAAATAAATAAAACAGCTGAATGACTGAACTGAATAAGTAAGTGTTTGGGTGGTACAGTTGATAACAGACTAGCCCACAGCCCCAGGTAAAAATGCTCATCTGTACCCTGTGGTTTCTAGGACTATTCCTTAGTAAACTGAGTAAGTATTAAAGACGTAGCCTATAAGAGCACTAAATAATCTTTACACTAAAGTTAATGGTTACACTATGTATAACGCTATAAGCATGTTTCTGTTGTTCAGAAGTACATTCTAGTGTTTGACTGGTGATTTATCTACGGGATTCTTTATTATTCTTTTGAATATTATTTTTATTATATATCTTTGTTAAACAGAAGTGCATAAGTAAATGGAACCATTTTAAGAACATTGTTTCTAACTGAATTTCTTCTGTTTAATACAGCCACTTACACACTCGCTAATGTTAATGAAAGCTATTCAACGCTATAGGTAACGTTGACTTGCACTTGAGACTCACCTAACACTGGATTTCCCTGTTTCGTGTTTATCATAAAATAAAAACAACTATCAGTCTTTAAACGACTATTATATGTTTAACTACAACCAACTAACACATAAAGAATACAATCCTGCCTTTGCCGCCCGCCTTTGCTCTCAGCCTGCTTCAGCAAAATTCCTGCCCGCCCACTTTGTTACGTGTT
>JAUZST010007334.1:28485-39618 GCA_034779995.1 Parotocinclus haroldoi | reverse complement strand
ATGTTTAAAATAAATGTTCCTTGGTTTTCCCCGTATTTGTGGTCTGTCTGTGGATACTGTGTTATGGGCTCCGGTAACAAAAACACCAGATAGGGATCCTGGGGATTTAGCGAGACTAGGAATGGTCTCGCGAGATCTCCCAGGGACCCTATCATAACAGATAGGATGCAGAAAACTTCACATAGATGAAGATACTTCGCATCAAAAAAAACAAAAACAAAAAGAAAACACTGAACAGTTGCAGTACCTCTTCTGGAATATCCCACTGGAGACGCTGAGGGCCAGGCAAATTAGGGTGTGTTCTGCCCTTGCAGTGACCATCTTCAGCATATCCCAGTTTTACAGGATCCAGAGACAAAACTTGCTGCAGCAAAAACAATCAGCCATTAAAGAACAGGCGCATTTAATTTATATGTGATATAAAATGTGTACAAATGCTACACTGCTCACAAAACGTATATGTTTAACGAAATTTTGTGAGCAGTATATATATATGTAAGACTAAGGCATTCACCTCCCATAAGTGGCCAACAATGGGGGCATCAGCCCAAGTATGCTCGGCATTAAGACCCATTGTGCCGTTCTTAAACACAATTAGGTTGAAGGACTTGTCAAACCATCTAGAGATAAGAAAATAGAGTTACGGGTTAAGACACCTTTACCCTGAACGACTAGTGTAAATGAGCAGTAGAGACTTCGCCATAAATATATGAAGCCAACGCTAGCTATAACTATAGTCACATTATTTAATACAACAGAATCAGGATTGAATTCAGCATACTGAAAAATGTTTGACTTTTTGTGCTACCTGTATATAATACTGATATAATAATGTAAAAAAAAACATGTATTTAGATGTTGGATTTAAAGTACTGTATGTATTTAGAAAGACTTGTCTGTTTAATGCTTACAGTTTCATAGAGTTTTGCACTTCATATTGTTCAAAAATGCATACCTCAGTAAAAGCTTTTAATGCTTTTCATGACAATACGTTTATAATACTATAATTGATACAGATAAAATTGCCCAATTTTTGTTTGGAGTACATTGACATATTTTAAAATGCCTTAAAGTGTTGCATTAACACCAAACAGCAATTTTTACAACTTATTGTACAACATACACTACTCAATATAAAACACACGGAGCAAATCCACATAACTCCCAGTTGTTTGGACTGTATCGGCTGTAAATCACTCTGGATTAGAGAGTCTGCCAAATGCTGTAAATGTGTGTTCCTGGCCCTTCATCTACAGTAATATAATTTATGTAATCTAGATCACATTTGGATTAAACAGTAAGCACTGCATGAATGCTTTATATAATTATTTAAACATAAAAAATATCAGGCAGGCTTTTGACCTGTCATAGCATTTCCCATGAAGCAGAGACTTGGCATAGCTATCCAGGGACTTGACTGGGTCATCAGGCTCATAATGCTGCTCTGTGTCATCCAGTGTTACAAAGAAAGCAGCCTTTTCTACTGCATCAAGAGCCTGCTTATTCTTCCCTCTGCTGAAGAACTCTGTGCGGGCCTTTGCCCAGGGTATTCTGCAAGCATGAAACAAAAAAAAAAGAAAAATAACACATTTGAAAGTAACAGCTGGTCCAAACAGCAACCAGCCAAACGTTGTTCCAGTTAAATTCAGATTTAACAAATTTTAGATTTTAACAAACGTTGGATAAATGTACTAAAAAGCAAAAATATAATTGTCTTGTCCACAAATTTGCCATCTTATGTGATTTTAAAAAATATTTCTCATTTTGAGTTTCTGCAATATAAAAACCCTTTGTGTTAAACATGTGCTTGTGTTGAAGTTTTGATCACATAAAATGGAGCATATGCAAACAAACTGCTTTTTTTATTCTGTAACCAATCATCAGCAAAAACTCAGTACCTCTGCTGGTCCTACTATTGCCAAACAGGTACCAATGTTTAAAGATCACTTTACAATGGCCAAAGGTTCTAATACTCTGTGCAGAGGAATAAAGCTCCCAGTGTCTGGTGCTGCATATAGCACCCTCACCTGTCTCCTGCCGTGAGTGCAGCCAGTTTCTCCTCTCCAGGCTGAGGCTCGGTCTTATCTGCCAGAATGCGTTCCATCTGCTGCTCTATCTCTCGGGGCAACAGCAAGCGGCCATCGTAAAACATCCAGACCTTAAAATAGCGTCCTTTGTGGAACACCACAATGTGCTTGCTCTCGTCCACATGCTGAATGACATCTGTTCATAAAAACATATGGGATAAGTGTGTAGTTCTTAGCGGTGAGTGTAAACTTCATCTCATCCTATGAACTATGAGTGGTATCCTACTGAACCACGTCAATTTCATAGAAGTTGTTGAGACATAGTTTATATGGCCTTTGACATGGAGATACATGGAGAAAAATAAAACTAATATGTCACTCAACTTGGCCCTGCTGATTTGTATTTTAGCGAGATTTTAATTGAGTAAACAATTGTTTGGGTTTTATGGAAATGAATTTCCCTTAAAGCATTCCCCCATCATTTCCTCATTATCAGAGAAAATGTAGTAATTCATATGACTTTTGGATTACAGTCATATGAGTTAGGGTTTTGATCAAAGCCCAACCACCGCATGTTAATGGCTTCAAACTAATATGAGTAATGTTAATTGCACAGCAATCAGTGCATTCAAGAAATAATTTCATGCATGTGCAACGTTAGGCTTCTATTAATACAGCAGAATTAAATAAACATTGGCTATTCAGTCAAAGTAAAAAAAAAATACCCAGCAGTTTTAGTGAGCATATGCCCTCTTTTGAACTCCTGGAAAATAGCAAAATTTAAAGGCTGCTACATTAATCCCTGCTTAATGTTTTTCATAACCTAATTTCTTTAAACACCTAAAGCACATTTTCCTGGCTAATATCAACCAGGAGAAGCAGGAACAGAGACAGAGACACCCAATCCACAGACATCACATCCATGCAGTACCATGCAGTCTAATCATATACCACATGCTTGTTTTGATTTAATGTTGCTTCTGTTTGGATTGGAAAGGTGCACAAGCTGAAGACAGGAAAGAGCTCTACCTTCTTCTAGACCTGGTACTCGAGAGGTGTTGAACATACGCTCATATTGGGATGAGCACATGGGAATAGTGTTTAAAGCCATGAGCTGTGAAGCAAGAGGGAGAGTCAGACACTAAATAGATAACAAGGGCATCCCGAATGCCAGCTGAAATACAGGGGCACTGAAAGAGGAAAACAAATGATGGAAAAGAGAATGGAGTGCCAGTCAGATTTATGTCAGATGTTCTGGAGAGTGGAGATGCAGCCTCATGTCACAAGCAGAGTCCAGACAAAATGCTAAACAATAACTGAAATGCATCAAGGATGCAGCTTGGTCATTTCATCATCATGTATCTTAAAAGTGACTTATCTAATAATCAGCCAAATCGCAAGTGAACTTCAAAACAAAAAGAAACGTATAGAAGCGATTTCTGATTGTAAGTGGCATGAGGCTGCAATCTGTTAGCGGTTGCGAGTGTTTCAAAGGCAGGGGCTCTCTCGATCGGCTGTCTCTTACCTGTTTCCAAGCCGGGGATGCGGGATGTGTTAAACATCCTTTCCCATTGTGCTGAACACAATGGAACTCTGTTCTCCACCAAGTAAACCTGTGTGTGTTTAATGTGGTAACATCCGAAAGCAAGGATAAAACACAGCAATCTTTAGGAAGGAATATTTAATGACCATGCACAAATGTAAGGGAGAGAGAGAGAGAGAGAGAGACAGAGGAAATTTGTAGGGCAAGAATAACAAAACACAGGGTTTACAAAGCAGCTACCTTTCTCATTTAATGCATGTCACTGTAAAATATTACTCAAGTGAAAATACATCACCTAATCAGAAAAAGTTGTAACAGTATGGAAAAAGCAAAAACATAAAATAAATCACATAAAATGCAGTACTCCTGTACTCACTAGCCTAGCCAGCAGCATATTACTTCTCCGATCCATCATCCATCTTTTAGACAGCAGTCATTTATCAATAGCTAATATACTTTGGTTACTTTGGCAAACCTTTGTCAAGCACTACAATATAAAGTTACAGATAAAACAGTATCCATATCTTTTTTGGAAGAAGTTCTGGACCAAAGATGAATCACTTGTGTGACATCACCTGTTGGAAATCACATCTTTTTTATTATTAATTACTAGCCCTAAACTGCCCCAACAAACTTTTTTGGAATGTGTTACAGGTCTGAACTATGATGTTTCTCCACTTCAACATCACTGTACTGGTTTCATCAAAAGAAACTAGTCCCACCATGCCCGGGCCACACTAGAGGGCAGTAACTCTCTTCATCTTTCGGTTGTCAGGGAGTGATGTGCCTTCAACGGCTTCCCCAGTGAGGATTCAAGAATCTAAAGTGGTTCTGTGTATCTGATTAAATAATTGCTGATATACATATTTTTACATTATTTTATTTATCTGTTAAAGCTGTTATTGAATTAAGTTTTAATAATAATACAAATGTAATTATTTCAAATAACATCTAAGCCTCCCAAAGAGGGTGGTTCGCTTTTTGAGTCTTGGTCCTATCAAGTTTTCTTCCTTACAACATTTAGGAAGTTTTTCCATTTCCACTGTCGCCATTTTCTACTGTCGTAGACTTGCTCAGTTTGGGACTGGCATTTTAAGATAATATTATGTTGTGGATGGACATTTACTTAAAAAAAAATTAACAAAACGCAAAATATCTCAGGTTCATATTGTCTGCAGTGAAATTAAAGTCAAAGTAAATAACATGTACACTGTTTTTATGTGCATTTTTCACATCACCTCAACTTTTTCTGATTTGGAGTTGCATACGTAACCCTTACATGCACCTGTCACTTTAAGACAGTGTTACATATCGGTATAGGTTACACCTACAAATAAAACGATGGATGGATATGTAATAATTAACTTACTCCACAAGGCTTATATGAACTAGAGATTTATTTCATTTAATAGATATCTAGTTCCCATGTAAACTCAAAGTGGACTTTACTCCATTGCCAAAAGAATATAGTGTATATTATGCTAACATAAAAAATAGAGAGCCCAAAATAAATGAATAACTAAAATAATAAGATGTGTTTACTAAGAAATAGGGCACCATGTTTCACACTGTCTGTGTTTTCCTTGAGAAAGGAGCATTCAGGGTGAGTGAAAAGCCCAACATTAAAGTTAGTTTAATGCTAGTTTATGTCCTAAAAGGTGTAGTACTTACAGGTTTCAGTTGGGCTCTGTCCAGTTTTCTTCTGTAAAGCATGATGGCATGGATGGCATTGCCTGCCCTGGCAGCTTGCAGATGAGTGGGGAAAACGTACAGGAAGTCCTGAGGTTTTAAATAAGACAGTTTATCTATGAATAAGTGATCAAATAAATGTACAGAATAGCAGTTCAAACAAAGCAAGAGAACATATAACACAACTCAATACATTTGCAGTGCCATGGCAAGGTGAGTCCAAATACAATGAGATGCCAGTTCACTAGTTACAAATGCTTATCACACAGAGACAGACAGACAAACAGACAAGACAGACACGCACACACGCATAAATATATACATACATCTGTTTTATTAACAGGGCTGCAACAGTGGCCAAAGCCAAGTCTCAAGGTCAAATATATTAATTAGTCAGTTATTAGTATATTGTAACAGACTGGGTACACAGAAGTAAAGGCTAGAGGATGATTAACACATGTAAAAAATATATTGGTGGACCTAATGTGAACCTATGGTGGTACAACTAAAGTTAATAACTTTACCTTAGTTGTAAAGCCCTCTGTAAACAACAGTGTTATTTTTGTAATAAATAGCCCCAAATGAATTCTGATCAAACTGAAAAATGTCTGTCTCTGTCTGTCTGTCTATGTCTGTGTCCATTGGTCTCTCGCGGTCTCTTTCACACACTCACTCTCACACTCACTCTCACACTCACTCTCACACTCACTCTCACACTCACTCTCACACTCACTCTCACACTCACACTCTCACACTCTCACACTCTCACACTCACACTCTCACACTCACACTCTCTCACTCTCTCACTCTCTCACTCTCACACTCTCACACACACACACTCTCACTCTCACACACACACACTCTCACTCTCACACACACACACACATACACACACGTGCAATATTGCAATATATTTTACCACAGACATACCTCTTCATACCTCTTTTTCTTACAGTTCAAAGAATTTTAACAGAACAAAAGCGTGGCATATCTCATGACCCCACTAGTTGATTAATTATTAACTGATTATACTGAACATATAAACACAATCATTTAACTGCTTCTTGGAAAATTACCCTTAAATTCCCAGGTAAAATGCTTGTGTAATATAACCCTTAGTGGGACTATTATGTAATTACCTTAAAATCTGAAAAGGGTATAAAATATTTGTGTTACTGTTTAACTTTACAAATAGTTGCCATTAGATGTACCATTGCATAGTAGTTGCTGTTGACCATAATGGGTCCACGTCCTCTAAGGTAAACATACTCTTCCCACCAATCACTGACCTGCCAAGAACAAGAACAGGTATTGTAAAAAAAAAAAAAAATACACACTGAGATTACACAAACATTAATGGGTACAGATGTTTTCAGCTTACATAATTGGATGCCCACCAGGCCTTGAGCTTCAGGTACCACTGGAGTTTTGGGCCCAAGTTCTTCTCAAAGTCTTCTGCCAGTCCTTCCATACGTTTGTACTGTTCATCTTCCATGAGAGGACGCACTGATTCAAGGTACTAGACAAAATGAAAACATGTGAACAGTGCAGTTGTAGTGTTTGCTTAGTGTTTTAGTAGCAACAAACAGAAAGTTTAATTGGTAAACATTATTAAATAGTCTATGAGTGTCAGTTCCAATGATGCAATTCTATTATCCACTTTATGTTTCAAATGTACGGACTCACTCTTTTCATGGTGTCCTTCACAGGGGGTACGGGTAAGCGTGGAAGTGAACTCTGGAAGCTGTACAGCATTGGCTTTGGGCCAGAAAACAATTTGACCAGCACCTGCAGTGACAATGTGTCCAGACATCAACATACCAAAAAAACATAAGCACATACTTTGAGGCACAAATATAGCACATAGCTTTTCTAAATATTTAACACACCCGTCAGTGTTACAAGTAACAAGATCACACATATAAGCAAATCTCTTTAGAGGACACATGCTTAAAATCTTTTACTGACAGGTTTAAGCATGTTTACACAGCTAGGGAGACAAATTAACTTTGAACATTCTCTGTACATCAAACTTACCAGCCAAATCTTCGTGCTTATGGATGTGGACCCATGACGATTGTACATCCAGCCATGCCAGGACAGCAGGGATTTAAGAACGTTCCTCATGAAAAAGATGACGGTGACCCACAAACCAGTGCCTATAAGCATTCCACCAACGATACGTTGAGTATCTTCTGTTATGTATTTGCTGCAGGAAACCAGTAATAAAAGTTACACAAACAACATTTTTATCTTGTTTCGGTGACTGTATTCAGGGTTTAATAATTTGGCATTTTTTAGCACATAACAATCTGCAAAACATTTTTACACAAATAAACTACAGTAAACTATAGATACATTTCTTGATTAATTCTTGGTAAGGACAGCACAGTGGTACAGTGGTTAGAGCTATTGTCTCACAGCTTCAAAGATCCCTGAAACAATTCCTGGCTCGGACACCTATGAATATGTGTTCTAGCCATTGCTTTTCTTTGCGCACTCTTATTTCCCCTACATTTCACAGACATGCCTTGGGTGTGGGTGTGGGTGTGGGTGTGCATGCGTTTGGATGTGCCCTGCACTGGATTGCCACCAGTGTATTTACTACTAATATCCCCTAATGAGATATCCCCTGTTTTTTGTGATCATGTGTACTTCAGTAAAGTAAACATGTACTTTTTTAAATACTGAAAATAAGCACCATATCTACAGCACAAAGACAAGGCCAGTGTATTTGGGACACCAGTTTTTGGTACTCAAGCGTACCTTACTTCTGACTAAATTGTTTTAAGATATTCTTGCATTTGCAACTATTTCCAGGTTCTCACTTCCCAACAGCCACCTGCTTTCTTGTTTCGTATCCATATTTAAAAAAAACTGTAAAATATTTACCTGACTGGCATGTGAGTGGCCACCTTAGTGAAGAGTCCTAGTGAAGGGTCTATCTTGGCATACCTTGTACCACCCATATATCCGCCCACAACAACTAGGAGTCCAGTAGGACTTCCAGGGTATACTCCAGTCATAACTCCATTCTAAAAATATACAGAAAGGGTGATGTATTTCACAAATAGCAATAAAATCTGTATACCATTATCTTATACAAAACAGATCATGTCTGTAATTACAATAAAAAACTGCTAGTAAGTTAAAATAAGATAGATATGTTATAATAAAATTGTGGTCCTTAATGTATATGCCCTTTACAGTCACTCAAATCTTTACCCACAAGTCACATGGACATTCCAGAAGAATACCTTAAATCGAATGAACCTCTTTTTCCAGGAGTGTAGGCCAGATAGGTAGACTTGTCGTAATGCCTCATGACACAGATGCAGATCAATGCCATCGGGAGTGACGGTGAACTGGAAGGCCACAGCCTGATGTGCTTCTGCCATGCTGGCTTCAAACACTCACTGTAAGCGGAAGAAGAAACAGATAGCATTTATGATCCCGTCTTTCATCCTAACGACTTTGTTCACTAGTTTTATGATGTATATATCTGTTCTCTGCCAGTGCAGTTAATTTTGTTATCGATAGGGAAATGCAGCATTTTAGTGTAAATTCCAGATTAAAATTAAATTGAGGAAGCAAATATTAAAGGCTCAATTCTGCATTATTAATTTAGCCCTTACAATAGTACTGAACATTAGCACTATCATTGCAAACAAGAAGAATGTCAACAAGAAGAAAAGTGAAATAAGAAATGCAATAGTGTGAAGTTGTTATTTTGGACTGTGGTATGACAGATGTCACAATTTGACAGGGTTCAGAAGTAAGCTAATGCTGTGTTTAAACATTCTTTGTCTGGCAGACAATTAAAAACTTGCAGGTAATCAGATAAGACCGATCAGCCATAACATATATGAGAGGTCAGGTATATAACACTGACAGTGTGGTGCTCTGGGCAATATATTGCAGGGAAACCTTGACTAGCCTTCAATTGATGTTACTATGACATTGGACTTACCTAAACATTGCTGCAGCGCAAGTAGACCCTTTCATGTCAAGGGTTTTCCCTAATGGCAGTGTCCTCTATCAGCAGGATAATAAACCCTGCCCCACTTCAAAATGTGTTCAGGAATTGCTTGAGTAACAACACAGAGTACAAGTTGTTGCCTTGACCACCAAATTCCACATATCTTAATCTAATCGAGCATCTGTGGCGTGTGCTGGACAAATAAGTCTGAACCATGAAGGCCATTACAGGATATGCTAACAGCTTGGTGAAAGATACCGCATGACACTTTTAAAGCCTCTGTGCCAAAACAGAACCTTAGTATTCAGCTGACAGTATTCATGCTGTGGCTGATCGGTGTATCTCACACTGTAAATTAAGAGAAATTGAATTTTTTAAAATAAGGGATCTAGGATGGCCATGTCGATTTTGTATGGAGAAAGATTAATACCACAGCAGGATAATTACTTAAAACACAGAATAGTTTGAACAACTACAGTTGTTTCTTGATTTAAACACTATTGAATGTTTACAGGGGCACTTGAAGACAGAGAAAGTGAAGCATTCAGTAACATTACAACATGCTCTTTGGAATACTGTGAAATCATTATGGGCGAAGATGGATCATCAGTTTTCATCAGTCAACAACAGTTTCCTGTTTACAGTTTTACAATGTCAATACAGCAAAGATTCAGCTTACCAAATAACTTGTAATGATGGCCTAGATGCTAAGTGACAGAAGAGCTTTCTTGGCAGTCAAAGCAATACAGTCAAGGCAGAGCTTTTTTGTGTAGCTTGAGATCTGATTTGTTTGGTGTGAGTCCATGAAAACTGACTCCAAACACGTGTCTCAGACTCGGAGCTAATGTATGAGACTGGGGTGGTGTAGTGGACACTATATGTGTAGGTTGCTGGATCATGTTTAGGAACTACGCAGGATTTTGATTGTTAGATTACACAATCTATGACTGACTACAACAACAACATTATTTAAGACATATATAAGACATTATAAGTCGTTTAAATGACGGGGTAGGACGGAGGAAAAGTACATTTCTTAGCCGGCCCCGGCCCCCACCCCCCTCAAGCGTCACGTGACATGTGCTGCTGGAAAGTAGGTGAAAGGTCGTATCTCGTAGCGTGTGGATATGCACTTCAGAGTGTCTGATCATGTGCTTTTAGGAGTCCAAAATAGAAATCTTGCATAAATACGGCTGTATTTACCATAAGGCTCCACAGTGGCCATGTTTTCTTTTGCCTTTTTACCTCCAAACAGTGCAAACGCGTCTTATTTACATACGCAGGAAGTCACATAAACTTTCATTTTTCACATCCGTGTAGTTACAAAATCGTGCATGTTAATTCAAGTATAAGCTACGAGAGCAGAGCAATAATACTATATACCTTCACATTTTTTAATCCCGAGTTTTATGTAAAAGTTATTATATTGTGCCGAGAGATAATTGCGTATCTTCATACACCTCTATAATAAAACGTGACTTACAAATGACCTCTCCCTGGATCCATGCCCTGAGCACACGGGCACCTACTGACCCTGCTATGTAACACAGCGCCGTTTTGCTTGTTTGTATCCATGTTTATAAAACACTTACAGTACAACCACGAGGAGAGATCACAGCAAACATGAACTGCATCTACACGGCTCATAGTAAGACATCTCTAACATCGCGCTTCATACCTGACATCTAAACTGCGCGTGGCTTCCTTTCGTCCTCAATAACCTGTACAGAATGAGATACAAAATGCTGGCTCATAGCCACCTGTCAGGTTTGTACAATAGTGAGCTGGTGAGCAGCTGCGCCCTTTACATGGCACTTAAAAATATAGATACGGACCTCGTCGAACTTAATATGTGTATAAACACATACAGCATAACATACATTCTGAATATGGCT
>JAUZST010007334.1:0-28475 GCA_034779995.1 Parotocinclus haroldoi | reverse complement strand
CAGAAAAATGCATTACCTTACCTGTGTTCCTCTGGAGTAAATGTCTCACACACACAGGGCTCTGTGCGCTCTTCCAATACACAAAGATGAATGAAAGTGCAGTAGATGGTCCGCCCACTTTTCTACGTCAAACGTCTTCTTATGACACCGGACAACGAAGACTTTTCCTCCTGGACACTTGTGGAAGACTTTTCTGGACTCCAGTCAATAAAACCACATTAGCACAATCATATAACATGCCATGTTTTAGAGACAACGTGTTTTTGAGATTCCCCATCATATTTGAATTAAGCATACTACGGTGGTATACTGCCCTCAAAGCAAACAATTTGGCTTAATCCAGGCATGACTGGGAACGTACTAAGCATAAGTGCTATACAGATGTTGTCTTAGGACATTTTTACACTTGGCCCATATCAGCATTTGTAATCGTTTATTTTGCATAGGCCTATATGAACACGTCCCAGAAAATAGTGGCAGAGCTATTCCTTCTTATCATTGTTTATTGTCCGAGTTATTGATTTAAAAAATGAGTTCTCATGAAAATAGATAACTCCATTATTTACTGTATTCGTCGTGCTTTGCTATTAAATTATGGTAAATTACATGCTTTAGTCTCTTCTTTTCTATTTTTCAGTGTTGGTATTTCATGTCACATTTTATGTTTTCTTATTTACTTTGTAATACAGCAGCATGAAAAGATGAATACACGTGGCACAATGTTACACGGGAGTTGAAGTGCGAGCAACAAGCGGTTTGGAGTTCTCATCAGTGCTAGAGGACCAGATAAACAAGAGAGTCACATACTTAGGCATGCATGGGCATTGTTAGCCAATTTTGATGCTAACAGGTAGGCTATAAAAAGCTGCTCACATTTACAGATGCTGTTTTTGGTGATGCACATGTTTTCAGATATTAGTAGAGTGAGTATATGATTTACTGTCTTCAGATAAGCTGGGAAGTCAATGTCATTTACAAATCCGATGATAGAACAAGAACGAAAGGAAAATAAGACATCTGCTGAATACATAAATCTGCCTTCAGACACGAGACCAGTACAATATGATGACTTTTGCCTACAGATGAAGATTGTACAACACATGGAACAGATGTAGAAAATGACACAGATGCAGATGTTTTGCCATTTATGCCTAGGTTTCTTTGATAACACAGCCAGAATTAAGTGACCTGGACAGAACTACTTGGTTCATGCGTAAATGAATTGGGTTTGATGTTACCAGGTACACATTTTCTTGGACCCGTCAAGTTATTTATGCAGGTTGACAACCTATGTTTCTCTGCTGACATTGATGGATTGTCTGAAGATTTGGATTATGTGTTTTACCCCCAAAATTGCATTGTTTTGTAGATTTATCAATGTTAAAGTTGACTTGTTACACAATGGCCATGTCCACCATTCAGTACCAATTGCATATTAGGTACACACAAAAGAACTCTACAATGGCAATAAAAATGGTTTGAAAACTTTTGTTGAAACACTGCGTCAGTGTCGCTATTTGTTTAAATATGAGGTAATATGATTTAATGTGATCACCTTCAATACACCTATTTTACTGAATCATTAAGCTTAAGAAAGTAAAAAAAAATCAGTCATGAACTGTTGTGATATAAATTGAATAATATTTAACTGAAGTAAACTTGTAACTAGTATATGAAAGCAAAATAAATTAAAAGATAAACTTTATTTAGGTTTGGAAGATTGGGAAAACCATCTCAGCCTGAGAAATTGGATGCTACTTTACTAATTTCATTAGGCAACTAAAATGTAATCTTATTAGGACCTTTTTCATTTTTAGGACCATTGTAGAAAGTGCTTCCTTTCTCATGTGTTTGCACCACATAACTGGGAACTATTGTATTTCTTCAAACCAATGTACTGGGACTTTTAGCACCTACTTCAAGGTAAGGTCTTTTCTTAGTGCATAGTGATGACTGGTCCCGAACTTTGAGTATAGCAATTGGTTCAGTCATAGTGAGTCAAGCAAATGGTGACTGGTCCATATGCAAGTGCCTTGTCACACATAACTGCGAATTTTAAGTGTATTTGTACACCATTAGCAATAAAAAAACAACAGATAATTAAGCTTAAAATAAAAAAGAAACACAGACTGTGAACTTCAGGCTGTACTGAGCATATATGCAACTTACAACGTTTTGAGCTGCATGACTTCACATCCGTGTGACAATTGTTATTGTTTATTTGTTGACATGTTGTTTAAAAATGAACCTGTGTTATTGGCTGGTCCTTAGCTAACTCTCACAGCAGTAGGTCATTCTTACAATTTGGAAAATATGAATTAGATTTGCTTGTGTCTGAGATTGGCCCAATAAAATTGCATTATAACTTCAGAAGTGGCATTAGAGAAGGGATTTCTTTGTTACAAGCAAGTATTCTCTTGCTTTCCCCAATCAGCTTTAATAACACTCAATCAAGTCCCTCATTTTTGTCTTTTCCAACTCCCCAAACATCTTAGGCATGTAAATAAGTACTGTAGAATGCTGATTGCATAGTCTGCCTCAGGGATGATTGTAACTTGAGTACAAGGAAAATTTATCTGAACTGAAAATACAACTCTCTCTTCTTTAAAGTCTTTGTTCTAAAGATCAGCATCATATTGAACATTTTCTCTTTCAAGTAACATGAGCATCAAGCTCTACGAGTACCTTGTGATCAGACTGAGTGTCACAAAGGAATGACAGGGATCGGTCATGTACTGTGATCGGCTCTGTGATCCCTGCAGTCTGGCAGTACTGGTAGTCTTGCTGGGACAGGCATCACATATCTGCGGGAGAGGACGATTGTCAGGATGGGGACATTATTCTCATGCTACAACAATGACTCACAACTTCTTCCTCTGCAATGTGTTCACTTGGGATAGGTGGTGTTAATGGGAAAATTTCACCATGGGCTTCCAGTTAGGTCCCAGCTCCTCGAGACCCTGAATTGGAAAGTAACTATAAAAATGGACAAATTCATGAAAAATAATAAGCCATGTCTGGCAAAGTGATTCATTACTAAATACTAAAAAAAATATAAATAATAAAGGATAAATAAAAAGGTAAATTTAATTTACCAGAAAGGTTTCAAAAAGGCTTTGAGTGTATGTGAGCCTAGGTTTTTGTGATGTATATCTCACAAAAATGAATGAAATAGCCTTTTAAGTTTTGTGAGTATCTTTGTATCTTTTGTGGGTTTTTTTTTGCCATATCTTTGCATTTAAAAACGTATTGCATTTCAAAAATAAAAAAATAACAAATAACGTTTTTGTGCATTTTTACCATGAGTCACATGCTTGTGGTAAAACACTTCCTTGGTTTGTTTCCTTTCGATTGTTTTGGGTTTTTTTTTTTTTAGTTTTTGTTTTTTTTTGCAAGGTGGGTGACTTACCCGACACTGTCAGCCCAGTACAGATATTGTACACCCCAGTTTTAACCATAATTCAGGTGAAACAGACTGGCCGCAGGGTTTAAAACCAGCAGCATTATTTAGAGGATAATTAATTGTTACATGGCAGTATTAATCAATTTTTGCTACCCATAAATACCACGTAATTCGTATTGTTTGTTCATTCAACGTTTGGGGGTTGAACATTTCTGCATCGTGAACTGTATAAATTGGTGAAGGTGTCACTTTTGTTGCCTATATAGGGAACTCGTTGAGGGCACAAGGAGTTATTTGGGTTTTACTCACGTCCCATCCAATGAAGTTCAGCGACGCTCAAGGCATTCAGCAACTGGCCTGTGCTTGGTGCGCCTGACAAGTGGCTAGCCAATGAGAGACGGTGATCTTGCGACGCATGTGTTCACAGTCTTGAGTTTGCTGAGATCGTGAGGACGGCCTGGAACGAAAGGTAAGTCAAAGGCCGTTATTAAGCAGTGCGCGTGTTATTTAGATGCTTCATGTCTAAAGAGCTTGTGTTCTCTGTAGCCACTTTGCAGCAACGTTTTAATGGCGTAGGGCAGCACATTTGGGCTTTCACTTGTTGTCACACGTTCAAGGCGCTGTGGCGGATCCATGTGCATGTGCACTCCCTCTGGGTTTTAACAAAAAGCGAGCAGATCGTGTAGTACAGACTCGGATGCGGATGTGATGGAGAATGTTGTAAGCAGCTATGCGTATCTTACATTGTGTGAAAAAATGGCAAGGAATCATGTAAGAAATCACAGAGCATGGATATACGTTTACCTGAGCTCTGTTCTGTCATCAGCGAAACACGTTTAAAAAAAAACAACCCAAAACTATAACATGCCCACGACTTGCATCCCCATGAGTAAATCCTTTGTAAATCGGCGAACAGTCCTGAATAGCACGTGTTTAGAGGGCCTATGGCTTTGATTGACAGCTCCCCATGTGTTTGAGCTTGCTGGCAACGCTCCTGAATTTCAGCCTTACTTCAGTGCGCTGCACCTGTGTGGGCATAGCCGCAGTACACAACAAGCACCGGCGCGTTTATCTATCAATTTACGCAGTATAGTCTTTATTTAGATGGTAGTATATACACTGCTCACAAAAATAGGATATATTTCAGAATGAATATAAGGAGGATCCCACAAAAACTGCTGGACAATCTGTAAACCATAAGTGGAACGAATATATACAGGGGCTTAAAATGATCCAACACCCAAACAGAAGCTGATCTGTGCGAGTCCTGACCATTAGAGAACATGATAAAGCACACGAACAGAGTATGTAGGGAAACTGTCTGTAAATAGATGAACAAAGTGCAGTGAACACTAAAACTGAATTAAAGAACAAGCAGAATATAAACAAAAAATATAGAATGACTAATACATTTGCTCAGCACTGCATATTAAAAACTACAGGTGGATAAAATTATTAACACAGACTATTTTATAATAAACTGTTGAATATTTGATTTAATGCATTGGATTTTGTGGCAAAAGCAAAAAGAAAATGGTCAGTCCATTGAACTGCTGCTCAGATAAGTCAGTTGGGTGCTGCCCGAATGCTACCATGCATCACTTGCCCAGGGTTAAGGTTAAGAATTCAGAATATGGTTTCTGCTCAATTGCATAGTCAAAAAAAATCACGCACCAACCTACAATCCCTGATAGAAGTTCTGCAGCTCTGCTGCAGTGGATTTTGTTACCTACAAACGTTCCTCCTGAGCAGTTGTCTTGCGGGGTCTGCCGGACCTGGGCTTGTCAAAAACAACTCCACTCTTTTGAAATCTTTTTTTAATTCTTTGTACTTGGCGCTGAGACACATTAAAGGTTCTAGCCACCTCTGCAGTGGATCTGGTCTTCAGCCTCTTGATAATCAAGGCATTGGTCACAGTTGTCAGAGGTCAAGTTGCGGTTCAAGTGAAGGTCTGGGGTGCTGGGGTTCTTTTTATACAAACCCACTAATTAAACGATCGATTAGTGAGCACAGATGAGGCTGTAAACTAGGATTTGGTTCATTGTATGACAAAGGCGACAAAACATTTATCTTGCCAAAATTTGATCTTTCTGTGTTCATTAAATTATCAGTATTTCTTCAGTGAAGCAAATGTATTTTCATAAATTAAACCTCATTTGGGAGGGTTTCAGCTTTCATATTAGTTATTTCTAAAACCAACCAATGAATGAATTTAAAGTCGGCTTATAAGCTTTTGTTTCTACGACATGGATAAGCGACAGAACTTCTATCAGGGATTGTATTTGTGGAAGTCCCTGTATATACAACCTTTAAAGTTTTTTTCCCCCCTGACCTAACCATTATGACTGTATATACTGTATCAACATACAAAAAAGGGTTTGGGTAAACTGTTGCAAAACTGTCTTTTGGAACAAAACGTACTTTATTTGCTATTTGTTTGAATTAAATTGGTTATTTTGTAAATTCACCTTGATATTTCTTCTTATTAATGGTTAGGCTGATTTATAGCTTTTATTCCATTGTGTTAAATTTGAACCCAAGTTAAATATTATATTTAATTATAGTTCAATTTATATCAAACGACAATAATAGTCCTTACTCACCATCTGAAAATATAATCTACATTGCCCAAGAAGAAAATACCTGTACTGAATGATAGTTTAGTAAACATGCCATATTACTGTTTGGGTACAAAATGATCTCTAAAGGTCATTCCAAGATCAAGACCTCTAATAGTCCTCCACGTCAAAAAGGAACTCCTATTCAACTAAAGGCCTTTCTCACATTGGCTAATGTTCATGAGTCTTTCATCACAGAACAATAATAATGTGCATTGCAATATTGTAAGGAGAAAGCCAATGCTTTCCAAAAAGAACATTGTTGCCCATCGTGTGACACGTGGACAAGCTGGAATGTTATTTCAATAAGATTTTAAAGATGGATGATACAAAAAAAAGAACACAATGATTTATTTGAGAAGTGTTATGTCTGGAGAGAGGAAAACACAAGATCCTTATCCCATCTGTAAAACATGGTGGTGGTATCGTGGTTTGGCTTGTTTTCTTAACATCTAGGCTATTACAGCTTGCCATCTGACGGAACAATGAATTCTATGAATTCTAATAAAGTCCTATAATAAAATGTCAGTGATTTAATTCTTAAGAGGATGTGGGCAAAACAAAAACCCAACGCTTACAACTTAACTGTTACTAAAATTAATTAATGAACTGCTTTGGATATAAACATAATGAAGCTTTGTGTCCCATCACTGCACGCATACCCAAGAACCTATGACTTGTGCATGAAACAAAACTCTGTGATAAAATTTGTTCCCTAAAAACAATATATGGACTCCTTGGAAACCTTGTTCTGTGGGCCAGGTTTTGGCACCCATCACACATTCAAACTAAAGATGCTATTGTTGACTTAAAACTGATATTGAGGTCAGTTTTACAAAGACCGAGGATGTTCATGTTCAGACATGGTCAGGTCATTTTCCTGCCTACTGAAAATATTTAGTATGCCAAACAGGTTCTGAAGTGCCTAAATTTTATGCTGGATCTTTGCTCGACTGTCGTAGACAAGCCTGTAAAGAGACTGGAAAAACTGAAAAATGTAGTGTATTGTTGATTGCCGTTAGGTGGTTGGATGCTGGCCATTGCTCAGAAACGATAGGAAGCAATAATGTAGAAGGTGTATGCTTTTAATTCCGTTAATTATTCTAAGCTGTGTTTTAAACTACTAATATATATGAAATGTATGTTTGCTTCATTTCAGTTGAAGGGCATCTGTGATGGAGACGCGAAAAAATGAAAAGAATGAAGCCAGAGGTATGATTAAAAACATTTATAGCTGTTTTCTTATTGTTTGTCTTTATGTCCTTGGTAAATCTTAGAATAAATTGTCATACAAAATGAGAGCACATTGGAATTAACTAGAGATGTAAGATTGGCTATGTATTGGTATTGGCTGATTTTCAACCCAATTATGCAACTGACTACTATTTCTCAGCCAATCCAAAGAGTGAACTAGTGGCATAAAACAAATGAGCGACAGCTGGCCGTGAAGCCCCTTGGTTACAGGCCCCAGGTGAAACACAAATGCAATAGACTCTAGATTCTAGACTCTAGATTTTGACTAAGGGACATTTGTTATAGATTATGATAATTCAGTTTAGATCATGACTGCGTCCACAATGGCATACTTAAGAAGTACGTACCAAATTCCGCCCTGTAAGCACTGCTTAATTGTTAAAGTTGTATACTCTTTTAATACGCGTGCGTGCAGTAGGCACAGAACCTCAGCTGCACTACCCATTCTAGTGGTGTACTGCTTTCACATACTGATCAATATGGGGGTATACAGTAGGGGTGGGCGATGTAGCCCTAAAATAATATCACAATATTTTCGGGTATTTTTGCAATAATTATATATTTGGCAATATATTTCAACACCATACAATTGAAACAAAATATATTTTATACATTGAAATACCTCTCCTCGCGGCATTTTTGACTTTTCTCATACTCAGCTATGTGCTTCTGCTTGAGGTGGTAAAATGGATTAGAATTGTTCTTACAGACCTTTTGCATAGCTTACGAATTCACTGTAGTTTGTTGGACATCTGATATTTTGTACTAAAACTACCTCCACACTACGAAGTCGCTCCACTTTTCTGCCATATCTGTTGCTCTGAGTCACATAATGGAAGTACTCCATACTCTGTGTAAATTCATTATGTTAAGACTTTGGAATGTTACGATATGAACGTTTTATATATTCTAAAACAGTTATATCGGTATTGATGGCATGATATGATATGGCACACCCAGAGTATGCAGTTTGACATTTAGTATCGTTTATTTTCCTGATTGTGCTGAAAGTGGCATCCAGCCCCTCCGTCTATCGATATTGGGTGATTGTTCTGAAAGGTGATCGGTATTTCATCCAGCCTGTAACATGGCTGTTAAGAGGTGTAAATTAAAAACCAAGCATTAGAACAGGGATGAAGACTTAAGTGACTTTGAATGTGTGATCATGGTGCTAAATGGGTTGTTCGTGTAGTAACTGCTGATCTGCTGGGATTTGCACACACAGACATCTTTAGGGTTTGCAGAAGAGAGTTTGAGAAAGAGAAACGATCCATTGAGCAGCAGTTAAATGAGTGATGATGCAGTGTTGATGGCAGAGGCCAGAGGAGAATGGCCAGACATAGCCAGACTGGCTTGAGGTGAAAGAAAAAGGCAGTGACACAAATAATCGCCCATTACAACCAAGCTATGCACAACGTCTGAAAGAATAATGTCGAACCTTAAAGCAGGTGGGCTGATTATCCTTATATTGCAATTGAAATAAAGGCTTGCATTTGTAAGTCGGCTAAAGTCGTGCACAATAACTGGGCTAACTTCAATTTGTAATATATAGGGCTGAATATTTTCATTTACTGTCAACAGCTGGCTTTTAAAAGATGAATTTTTATGTGTTTTAATTTGCTTGTTGAGTATCCAACAGCATGTAGATGTCATGAAAATGAGTTGTCATTTGACTTTAAAATGCTTTTGAATAGGTAAAGGCGGAAACAAAGCTTCACAAGGTGACAAACCAGAGGTCAACTCTCAAGTAGAAAAGTAGGCTTCATTGAGTTTTATCTATATGAAATTTGGTTTATCCGTGATTTTATATTGTCTAAACCGAAGCTCAAGTCATGAGCTTACTCTGTAGACGCATGTTTTAGATATACGTCTTAACCTTACATGAGATCAGGATTACAATAGCTAACAAACCTAATTCTGAACAGGATATCCAGTGTCGGTGCCCTGCCCAAGGCAGTGAAGAGAAGAGTTTATGCTCTGAAGAGACTGCAGGTCCAGAGTGCCCATATAGAGGCTAAATTCTATGAGGAAGTCCATGAGCTGGAGAGGAAGTTTGCTGCTATTTATGAACCCATCTTTGACAAGGTAAATGCTTCCCTCTCCTTTTGCCTAACAACCTGAGATAGTAATGTACCTTATTGCAGCTGAACCATTTAGATAAACATAATCAATATGGTAATTCCCAATACTCCAGGGGGCAGTGTACTTTCTTCTGCATTGTAATTCACAGTAGTCAGGTATATGTACTGTTGCCACTGAATTGGAATGTACAGTATTCAGATATATGTGCACTTGCATCAATGCAATATATAATAACCAAACACTTTTCGTTCTAAACTGCTTTCAAAAATTAGGGGATATTTTATTTTTGTGAGCAGTATATATTACAGTGTGCAACAAGAAAATGTACACTTGAAAACTATAGTGAAATGCACAGTAATTCAAGGATGGGTGCCCTTGCTTCTTTAAAAATAAACTTTGGGTACTTTCCCACGTATTATGCACTATTAAGGATAATGCCCAGGCCTGGCTTGGTGACCTGTGGTCTCGTGGTCAAAGTGCTAAATCAGTCCCCCCCTAAACGAATATCCTGCTGTTTTAACACAAGTCGGATTGCTTCCAAGGATGGGGAACACCTTATTACCATTTCAAAAATTAAAGACGTACACCCGAACTGTGTAATTCCAAATTCCACTCCGGTAATGACTGCTGTTATGACTCTATATCCAGCCATTATAGTTGATACACTGGACAGCAAAGAAACCTAGATAAAAACACACTCACTGTAAACTGTAGGTTCGTCAATAGTGATTGTTACTTCCGAAAGCATATTATGAGTGTATATAATAGTGCATATATTGTGATTTTTGTATTAATTATTTATATTAAAACTTGCTTCAGAGGCATTTTCTGGATCACATAACAGGATTAGGGCGTGTTCCTTTTCTCGTGTGAATTTGTTGCCTTACCTTTTACTTGTAAGTTGAGCTTGGATGTTTGCGTGCTGGAATGCTAAGTGGTAATTCACTAATTACTTGGGCATTATGTATTGTGTGCTATATTGTTTGGCACCTTATGTTTTTTATATAATGTATTATTTAATATCGTTATAAACGCAATGCAGTAGACTTTATTTGTGAACCATACATTTCTGAATGTTCCAGAGTTGAGAACAGAGTCTAAATCCACGAAGTTGCTTATTTAAAAATTAATATACCATTGCATGAAAAACTTTCTAATGGTGGTCAGTCAATTAATTTTGAGATAGTCAGCATCCCCTGATTCCTGCACTCACAAGTTCAGTAAAATAGCAATATTAAGTCTCATTTATTAGTTTGATCAGTTTCAAATGTGTATATTTGCGTTCAGAGGCGGGAGGTGGTGTCTGGAGCAGTGGAACCAACAGATGCAGAATGTGAATGGCACAGTGAAGGAGAGGATGATGAGCTGGCTGTGAGTTCCCCCCACAATGTATCAGTTGGGATTTGGGTGATATGGTATTTGTTTCGATTAAACACTCAAGCTGCTATAATATTAGTCGTACAGTTGTTGTACATTTACAGAATGTGATATCTGGTAAAGTTGGAATATTAATCAACAAGTGATCAGTTTCCTTTATGAAAACATAGTTTATGCACTTCCAGGCTTGAATCATACAATACAACATACAAGGCTTACCACATTGAAAGCAATTCAGGAAACTTTTCTTGCACTCATGGTTGTAATTTATATCCAGAGGGAGTGCTGCAGTATAAGATTAGCACCAATAGGGACTTGGATATTAGCCAGTTATACATACTGTTGCATTTTCATCGGTTTAATATTGGCTGAAATATGAAAATATATTAGAATAATTTGATGAAATATTAAATGGATAATAAGCCTTACTAATAAAAAAATCAATTTAAATGTCAGTTAACAACACAATGCATGTTGGATAACAACAGACGTCCAACAAATTGGAGGTATTTTACTACACAGCTCACAAAAGTTGGAGGATATTTCATTATGCTGTATTTCGTTTTTAATATCTCCTAAATTATGTGAGCAGTATACATTATAAAATATTAATAATAAAGCTTAGACACAGCGAGGCATAAAGTATATGAATAAAATTTCCAAAAAAGCACTTTTTCAGCGCTTTAAGCCAATACCCAAACTTCAGATATCAAACAAGAGAACCTGGGAATGGTGTAGCTCTGTCTACAGGTGAATCATATTAACGACATTTTGTTTAAGCTCTTAAGTGGATAGATAATTATGCTACTCATTTAAGAAAATTGTGTGGTTGGCTAAGCTGTTGTGGTTGCGCAATTTTATTGCAAATGTTAGCCATTGTTGAAGCTGTAGATATTTTTAATTAATATAACTCCAAGGACTGAGCTGTGAGTCATTTATAAGTTTTACAAAAGCACTTTTAGGAGTATCGTTATGAATAATTCGGAGAGTTCCTTTAATAAGGATCCAGGGTTCAAATCCCTCAAAGGTCCTTAATCCACCATTGCTTGATTTGTAAGACTGTATTAATTGTAAGTCGCTCTGGATAAGGGTGTCTGCTAAATGCTGTAAATGTAAATGTGTTATAGCTGACTTTTCTTCGACCAGTCATCTATAGTTGTGATAATTGGATCTGCTCTAACAGGAGGATATGAAGAAGAAAGCCGCTTTGGATGAGAAGAAGGATGACTCGGCCACTACAAATGACCCTAGAGGCATTCCAGAGTTCTGGCTCACCATCTTTAAACATGTGGATATGCTGGGGGAAATGCTACAGGTGAAACATTTAATTTTTTACAAACAGTTAAAGACCTTCTCCACTTAAAGATCTTTCCACGCAATATGAATTGTATCTACACATTTGTTTAGTCACTAAGCAAATAAGAGACCAGGCTACCAGAGGTCTCTAGGCACACATTTCTAGGGTAATCTGTCTTGTATTTATATAGGATTTAATATCACCTACGTATAGTCCCATCAGCCAGAATGTTGATCTGCCTTGATCCTACATTAATTTAGGATCAAGCTTGCAAAAATCAGCAGTCTATCAAATACTTATTTTCCCCACTGGATACTATACTGCTCATTTTAAATTAAAATTTTAAAAGCAATTTTGTGAGAAGTGTAATTTATTTGTAATAATAAATGATAATATCTGAGACATGCTGTCCTGATTGGAATATTGTTGATAAAGCTTCAAGACTTTAGTCCTGGACAAAGCTGGTTTTTGCAAGCTTGTTTTTTCTCCACTACATTTTTTGCTATACCAGATGCCTTAAACAAGGTGATCTTAAAAATGACCTACATTCATTTTAAGCATATAGTCCAGATCTAAACATCACAGAGCATGATGCTGAAGCATTTTTTTGCCCATAACTACTAAGTACTACAGCACAAACCTTGATACATTGCCTGTTCACACCCCCTGGAATAAACAGGTGCAAGACACAGGTGTTTAACTCTGATGTCATCAGTGTGTTTCTTCACAGCCATTTCTTGCAGTTGTCAGCTCATCCTGAAGGGCAGTAGTCTCATTTAGTGACATACATTTAAGTAAAGAATGCATTAAAAAGAAACTGGCAGACTTATGGGAATCAAAACGGGCTAAAACTGTATCGGTGACTTTGAACATTTTACAACCCTTAGCTAAGCAAATTGTACAAAGTGTGGTCATTACAGAATTGGGGGTCCCAGAACAGAGAAAATCAAGAATTGGATTCCTTAAAGGAATGCCACCAGCATACTTGTTGTGCCTAATTACATGGTTACATTCCAGGGAGCACAGTGGCTTGTTGGGTAGCACGGTCACCCCACAGCAAATGTATGAATGCTGACCTGTTTCTCAGTATTTGTAAGACACAGCAAACCCAACAGTATGACGATGGCCCAATTTAGTTTGCCTAGAAGTGCCTTTGCATATGTAAAACTCAAGAGCCAGAAGGAACATGAAGCAATGGGACACTGGACACTGATCAGTGTATTCATGTAAACCAACAATAGTATGGCAGAACTGTGCACAAATACCAGTTATATCAGTAAATATAAGAGTCATAATGGCAATCAAGACTGAAAACAATGTATTGTATTACTTTGTCTGAGGAACAATAACATCTGGAAGTTCAGGCCCAAGAGGAATTTACAACAGGGTCGCTGTTTTAATTTCACTAGGGTGAAAAGCGTTACAGACAAAAGTTTACCCTTGGTGCATCTCAGTTTGTGAGACTGCTTTTGCACTGTTAATAGCAACAGAATGGCAAGCAAATGTACTTAGTATTATGGAGTCTGTGATGTGATGTACCCTAACAACCATGTCATTTGGAGGACAAACATCTCCACAACATCGGAGACCATTCATGATGGTTGACAGTTACTTTACTTTGAACATTTGCCACATATAATGCTGTTCCCGGCAAACATAGTTCCAGTAGAGCTTGGCAAACTCAAGGCTCTATTTGTAGTGTACAATAAATAAAGGAATTAAAATGTAAGCACTGTTTACTAAATCTGGATTATAGAGGTTTAACCTTTACCAGGTATTCTGATGGGAGAATAACCAGGCCTAGGATAGGACAGAAGATTTTAAAGCATTTATTAATACTTAGTGTGTTTTCTTTTATGTTCTTCATTCACATATAAACATGAGATATCTGACTGCAGTGAGAATTTTGCCCAAAATGCTAACATAGGAGTACATCTAACCTATTATTATTTTTAATACACTTATATCCATTATATTAGGGACAGAGAAGTTAATTAAATAATGAATACTCTAGCATGTGCATTGTGTTGGATTTTGAATAGAAACCTAGAAGAAAATTAGAGGCAGTCATTAACGGGTAATTATTGCTTCCACACTTGTAGCTTCTGATGGCTCTGTTGCGTCCATGGATTTCGTTTAGTATATAGTTGGAATATTGTCTTTAGACATTTCTAGACCTGATTTTATAATCTCCTTTACTGTTCTATTTAGGAGCACGATGAACCAATTCTCAAACACTTGCAGGACATCACAGTAAAGTTTTCTGAACCTGGAGAGCCAATGGTCAGTAGGTGCTCTGTTGGAGATTTTTTTTTTTTTTTAATCACTGTTTAATTTGTCATACGGAAATTGGCTAACTGTTTTTTTTCCCCTGTACAAAACCAGAGCTTCACATTGGAGTTCCACTTTGAGCCTAACAGCTACTTTAGCAATGCTGTTCTCACAAAAATGTACAAGATGAAATCAGAACCAGATGCAAAAGACCCCTTTACCTTCGAAGGACCAGAGATTGTGGACTGTGAGGGGTGAGAACATGATCCCATTTGATAGTGCTTTCAGAAACTGCATGCGTAGAAGAAAAACTGACTGGTGTACCTTGCAATCTCTCTGTATGTAGTTGCAAGATTGATTGGCAAAAAGGCAAAGATGTTACTGTAAAAACCATTAAGAAAAAGCAGAAGCACAAAGGTAGAGGAACAGTGAGGACAATCACAAAAGAAGTGCCCCAGGATTCCTTCTTTAATTTCTTCAACCCTGCCAAAGGTAAGATTGATACAGAAAAGAGTTTGGTGATTACAGACTGTTAGAATTGTGATTATGCCCCAGAATTGTAAGGTGCGAAATGTTTGAGATAAGAGGTGCTCCTCATTTGATTTGAACCAGGAACCTGCAATCCACTTGAACCCTACAAGATGCCCCAAGTTTATAATAAGAAACAAATTATTTCAGGGGCTGTGTGTTCCTTTTATTACTTTTGGCATTTGTTCCAATTGGTTTACGATGTTGAAGGTTTCAGAGGCAATTCACAAGTTCAGAGCTGACTTGAGTAAATGACTGCGTTGTAAATGAATGTTCCTACTGAACAGCAGATGGCACCACGTACTCATCACACTTCAAAGCTGGGCATGATTACTCTAATGTACCCTGTCAGAACATAAGGGCTCTTTTTAAACAAGATGACTTGAATATACATATAGAGGTGCATTGCTTAAACGTTTTCTGTGAAACGTATGCGATTTCATCATGTACCGTACACACCACTGCTATATCAGATACTGTACTGTACCAATATATTTTAAAGAGCCAAATGCTGCAGTCTTTTGTTTTCAGTATTGACTGCCACATTGATTTTCTATTTAAAGTTTATAATTTATTTACTGTTATACATGGGTATAATACACCTCAGCTTCAACAGCGCGTGTTCGCTTTCTCCAAAAACGAATCCACAACCACAACGATAAATGCAGTTCCCACACTGAGGAACACACATTTACCTGAGTGGACCTTAATCATTAGCATCATCATCTTGGGGCTTTGCAAGTAGTGAAAAGTCAGCCACACTCTACTGTAAAATGGAGAATATCCTTTTTAGATTATCCAGCACTTACTTGTGTGTATCTGTCGAATATTGTTTAAATACTAATTTAATAGAACCACTTGCATTTCAGAGTGAAAAATACTATTTTGCTTTACTACACTGTATAATTATTTGATGTTTGCATGCACTAGCAGAAGTACCATCCAGTGCATTAAATTTAGAACAGCTTAATACTTGGTGGACGTTTGCTCAGCATTGTATATGTATTGTGCTTACTTTTGTAATTGAAGTTTAAAAGATAAATCAATCTGCTTTTTGGCAATGTGTCCTTTTTTTCCATATGTTGTGCTCATAAGGAAAGATGTTAATGGATATGGAAGAATTTAATACATGCATTAATGATAAAATAGTTTATTTATAAATACACTGAAGTGAGGTCCAAAAAAAGCAGACCGGAACTAATTGTTTATTTATTTATTAAGAATTTAATAATTTATTTGCTGAGCTGCACTAGATCATTAAATGGTTGTGTGGTCAGGTGTGTAGTCATGTGATTAGTAGTGTAGTCATTCATTGTCATTCATGTCAAGATTTTCCATTCCCTTTATTAAAGGGAGACACCTCAAGCCAGGTCAAATCTGAAATTTTCTACTTTTTTAAACCTCATTCGTTGTTGACCTTCACTCGTTTTTGCCTCATCATAGTCGAGCAGTTCAAGAACACGTCTCTGCCTGAGGAAATCTTGTTTTGACTAATGAATCACTTGTCCGGATGTCTTTGTGTGCACGCCTGTAAGTGTTGGTGGGAAAAGTAATTTCCTCAGAATTCTTTCGATAGGTGTGGCACACGCCTTTAAGCTGTGCTAAAGAATGAACCATCACTATAGAAGCAACTAGTGATGTCATTCTCGTGAGACTAACTAGAAAACTTCAGACAAAAGGAAAAAGCCATGTACTTTCTGTCCCTTTCTGTTTTATTTATACAAGTCTTTCCTTTTTAATGGTCTTCCCCTTCAACTCTGAAATTAATGCTTTAAAATGGACAGTAAGTAAAGTATACAGTAATATTTTTCTTTTTCTTTTTTTCAGCAACTCCAGATGGAATGGTGAGTGGGCCCCAAGTTAGTCTAAAGGAGCATTTTTCCTCTACTGTTTGTAAACCTTTTAGACGTCAGCTCAGCTGACTAACCAAACATACTGCAGCCTTTGCGACAGACTTGTAAATTGCGTCTTTATCCTGCGCATTAAGCTGTTACACACTTTGTGCGTCAGAGCAGGTTTCCTGTTGACACTTACCATAGTGTAATTAGTCTTGTGAGTTAAACCCAGGCTCATATTAATTTAGGCTTACTGGATAAGCAATTAGAGTACCTGTTTTAGAAGTGGACAAAGAAGCAAAGGAAATCCTAAAAATATATGTAAATTACATCCTTATGTTCTTTGATGGCACAGGAGTCCAATAAGCTATATTTCCACCAATCCTCATTCCATTCTTTGTGAGCTTTAGTATATCTTCGTCTTTACAGTTTGTATTCCCAGAAAAAAACTGAACAATAATTGCATGTGCTCATTATGTTATTGATAACTTAAATTTGGCCTATTACCATTTTACAGTACTATACATTTGATTTTTTTTATACATGTACTGTTGTCAGTGGGTGTGACAGAAAGATTCAAGCTCACTAATTAAAATTCATGTCATCATACTATATGGTATGTTGTAAATAGATTTATTTTATTTAACTCACAACAGTGTTTTCCTTTTGATTTAGGATGAGGACCTGGACTTCACTCTAGCCACAGATTTTGAGATTGGTCATTTTTTCAGAGAGCGGATCATCCCCAGAGCAGTTCTTTACTTCACAGGAGAGGCTTTGGAAGATGACGAGAGCGTATGTCCTCACACTTGAGTCTTTTAATGCCATCTAACATTCGGTCCTTTGCTTTTGAAGTCCCACATATGCTTGCTCATACCTGTAGAATGCAATGTGTCTAAGCTAATTCTTGGAGGTATTCTTAATGCAGCTGATTTCAATGTAGTTGATTTGAACTGTTTTTGATGCATTGCTTTCATATGCTTTGTCTTGTTCCCGTCTGTGGGTGAAGTTTGAGGAGGAGGACCTTGAAGAAGGAGAAGAGGAGGTAAGTTGTGGAAAAAACAGTAAGTTTCAGAATTACTGGCACTTTTGGTAAAGCTGGGCAAGAGTAAATCTTGATTATATTTAGTTATTTTATTTTAGAAAAACAACAGGAACGTATCTAACAATCACATTGAAAAAGCATGTTCCAATTTATATCGTTATTTAAGTTGGCGAGCTCTAAGTGGTCGGTGTGGTAGCACTAATGCCTGCCTCATAGCTCCAGTGGAGTATGGGGATGTTCTTGAAAAAGAAAAGGTGTAAAAGCAAACGACACCCTTATTCCTGTATTAGTAAGGCAAAGAGTGGAGTATATACAGCTGAAATGGAAAAAAAACTGTACTGTTGATTATAAACACTGAAAATCCATAACAATAGCAACATGCCCGAAAATGTAGCTACTGTCCAAATATTAAATAGTTAGACCACTGGACCCTTTTTAAAAGAGAATGAAGTTTGAAGATGCCAGAATGAGATGGAGATGATTCTCTTAACGAATAATGGTAAAAAGATTCCATTATCCAAACGCACTCCTCAAAAAAATTGGGGATATTTCAAAATGAATATGAAGAGATTAAATAAAGAAGCGTTTGATTTTGCAAGTGAGATGTAAACTGAATTATCATGATTGAGTAGCAAGTGACATTCATGGGGATGAATATCATATCTAACTAAAAGAGAGTGCTACATATTGATGGTTCAGTAGGCCGTAGGTCACCCAACACTACCAAAACACACTGACAGCCATGTGGCATGAACAGAATCAGATTTTCCAGCAGTTCTTTTGTGGCCTCTTTCTTATTCCTAATTTTTGTGAGCAAAAAAAATCATGAACTATGTTCTTTTCAGTTCCATTGGTACTAAGAATAGGTATAAAAAGTTTATTCCCAACAGTCGCATATGGTGAAGGATCATCTGTATCGTTACAGTTTTAAGCATATTACTATTTTCTACAAAATGTGCCAGTAATTCTAGAACTGATTGCATGTGAAAAATTTCATTTTGTTAATAGAAAAAAAGAAAACATTTGGTTGAGCAGTGATTGAAAGACAGCTTGTCATGGATTACAGGACTTGGATGAGGAGGGGGAAGAGGAAGATGAAGGCGACGTTGATCCAACAGTTCGTGTCCAAATCTGAGTTTTCACAGAACTGTTTTGATTTTGTCAGTTTTACAAATGCACGCTTTTGAATGATAATACTGACTTGTGCAGACTGAGCTCTATAACCTGGCCTGAGCTATTCAACAGTGAGTTTTTAAAGCATAGGCATTGGTACCTCTGCTTTAATTAATAGCAATACAATTCTTTGATTGGTTTTTATTTTCACTAAATGTATTAAGTAACCTATTGCCATTTACAAGAACCTACACTTTTTTTGTTTGATTCTTGTTAAGGCATTATTGTTAGGGCTCGAACACTCCCTAACTTCCAGCTGTGGAAAATCAATTGCGTTACATGACTGATGCCTGAACTGCGTCAGAACACGTGTGTAGCATTCTTCTGACAACCAGCAATAATAACACACCAATTTTTACATGGTCAACGTCATGAGCATAAAGGTTATCGTGAATTATATTGCTCCAGTGTTACAAAATCTGGCCTACAGAGCTATATAAGAATGGCTTTGGTAAGGGGACATGCCATGCCTGTTTCTATCCAAGCCCCATGTTTTGGGAGTATAATTGTACTTTTAACCTCCCTGCTCTGAATTGTGACACAGTGGCAGTTTACCAGCCTGGACCCTGTGATGGACTTTTTTTGTTTTTGGGGTACGCTTCCAGCTGCAGAAACAAATACAATTTGTATTTTATGAATGACCACTAATACTAATGTCTATGTCACTATTTGAATAGACTGGCTCAGGTCTCAAATGAACTGCCTGTAATTGGTTGATAATTTGATTTGGGATGATTTACACTGAATGTGATGGCTGCATGTGTGGTGTGTAAACTGATTGTTGTCCTCCTGCCCTTGTGCTCACTGCAGGCATGATTCATTTCCACTTCCAAGCATTCCTAGGTAATCAAATCCATCTTGCCATTTTGTTCCTTGCTTCTGTCCCCTTTCTTTTTCTCACCTTATTTTTGCTCCATAAATACATTTTTAAATCTGTTTTTTTTTCACTCAAAGTGCAGCATTCTTGTGTAATAGGTTTATAAATTCAAAGTCATAAGAATAAGGGCTGCTTTGCTAGCTGCATACAATTTGGAGTTTCATAGACTTTTAATGAGGTGTCAAGACAGTAACCCCAAATTTCACACATTAAGAAGGTTGTTCATGAAATAAATCCCACATTGTTGTAAAATTCCTCCTACTTGCAATTCTGATCAGCAGTTACAGGAAACGGCTTACTAATGTTACTTACTTTATTTTATTAAGTTATTATTTTTGTGTATTTGATATTAAATACAAGGGTCAACTGCCTTTTCAACAATCGCTATGATTTATTACTTTTTTTCTTTTAATGGCCTATATGTACTATTGTTAGTGTATAATTAGTTTAGGCAGAGCACATTAATAGTAATACATGGAGAAATTGAGAATTGGACATTGGAGAAAAATGTCATCTGGTTCAATAGGTCCTTTTTTTCCCCCCCATCACTTTGTGATGGATTGGTTTGTTGGGTGCATTTGCACCATTTACTTTGGGAAGTAATGGTACCAGGACGCACTGTGGGAAGTAGCCAGTGGACAATGTGTGATGAGAAATAAGGATATTTTCTTTGCTTTGATCTCATACGTTCATCTTTTCAATTTCATGAGATTAACTAGGTGTTCATGGAAAATAACATCTCTCTCTCTCACTGTAGAAAGAGCCTCAGCCAGCAGAGTGTAAGCAGCAGTAAGAACAGCAAATGCTCCAGGGTGATCTTGCTCCTGTTGGACCTGCCATATACTCTCAAATCAACGCAATAGAATCAACTCCGTGTAGGAAATGCATGATCATTTATGTTTACGCCGTGCAGAGTACACCTCTGCATTCAGAATAGTTGCTTTCATCCAAAAATGAGTGGCTAACTTTTTGACTAAGTAAAGGCCTTTTTGTGAGCTATTATGTATTTGACTGGAAGATCTGTGCAACAATAACAGGTTTTTTTTTTTTTTTTAATTTTATTCTTTTGTTACCACGGGTATGGTTTGGGATGGTTGCAGAATCACACACATACTCCTAATGTTCATCACACTGTAGGTCACTCAGGGTTTTATAAAGGTGTATACATTAATTACTGTCATCCGTCAAACTACTGTCGAGGAATTTAAAGCTTTTCTGTTTCAGTATAGTTGACATAGTGTCATCTCTGAGATATCTAGAGTCATAAACCTCTGTAATTCAGATGTACAACCTTTAAAAAGGAGTTCAGTACTGTTTAAAATAGCTTGGATTTCCTCCAGTAATCATATTTCCAAACCGATTGATTCACTTTGATGGAGAGTGTATGTAATGGAACATATAGTTACATAGTAGTTTCCTTCAAGCTGTTTTAGAGTTTCACTACATGTCCGTATAAGCATTATTCAAGTGGGGATACCTTTTTTTTTACATGTTCATTAGGTTTTAATATATAGAAAGCCAAAATGTGCTTTTCTTTTTTGTTTTCCTTAATTTTTGTCAACTTTTTGAAGCTGCATATTCATCATAATTGTAAATGTGTGCTGCCAATACATGTAGGCTATAGCTAAAAGGATTTGAAATGGTGTTGTGATCAGAAAGCTGGGGCGAGGTGGAGTAGGTGGCCTGCTAATGGCTTTCTTTTGCACATCATACCACGTTAAACCTCACATCTAAAAAAGATGGTCAAACACAAAGTATAGATCACTGATCTTACACAGTACTGATCTTGAACAACAGGCACTTTGTTTAGGGTTTTTTTCCCTTTTGTTTCATTGTCATTTCATTCATGCGTCAACTCTCGTTTTAAAAGTAGCTCTTGCTTGAGAAAGGGCAGATCTTAAAACCACTGCCCTAGTGTTAACCGTATGCTAGCAATGGCCTTATTGGGATTGTCTTGGGTTTTAATGTGATATTGTTTTTCAATTTGTACAAAAACAGTCAAGAATATTCTATTAAACATTGTGTAATGTCATACAAAGCAGCACTGACCATGTACTCTTGTGCTTTTGATTTTTCTTTTATTTTTTTGCATGTATGCACACACGTGTGATGAAATCACTTTTTTTACTTGGTGTTTCCTTACCTTCAAAATCTGATATAAATCAAGAACTATACTGCTCACAAAAAATTGATATTTCAAAATGAATATGAAGCGATTTTTTAAAAAACAATTTAATTAAAGGCGATGGGGCATGGACAGGATCCAGCAGTTATTGTGGGGCTCTCTGCCACTCTTGCTCCAGGGTAGCTGCCAGCTAAACAAGTGTAGTGGAAGGCTTTGGACAGTTTGCCAGTACATCCCAAGCATGTTCAGTGCAATTCAGGTCTGGAGAATGTAAAGGCCACATTCAGGCAAATCGTGTTAGAGAGCCATTGCAAGGCCTGGTGAAATGCAGGATGTGCACTTTCAAGATCAGGGAACATTCAGGTACTCCTTCAGCCTTTTATCTAGTGCTTTTTCACTAATTAATAAAGTTGTTTTTGCATTATAGGACAACTTTCTTTGACTTGTTGCTTTTCTGATGATCTTGTTTAATAAAAAAGATAAAATGCTTCATGTTTTTTTCCACTTCCTATTCATTTTGAAATATCCATTACATTTTTGTGAGCAGTATATTTTAGGAATGTCAACATCCTTTGTATGAAACAAACCATAACTTTCATTAAGGGTTTTTATTTCCCAAGCAAGAATCTTGCTGTAGTCAAGTATTTCAGGAATCCTTCCACTGATGCCTGATACTCTAATTGTAAAGCTGCCCTGTGGTGTCCATGGAATGTGGTTTGACATTCTTAGAGCTGTGTCTCAAGTGCTTAATCTAGCAGCAAAAATTCTCAGAGTTAATGCTACTGCTGTTTTCATCATCCCTTTGAAACCAACACCTCTTTGGTCATGCTTTAGCTCAGCCTTGAACAAATGTCTTAAAGTGCTTTGGTGTGGTGAATTTTCTCTGTAGATACAGTACAGGTCTGTGTTTTGTTAATACTTTTATGGGAAAGGTGTTCTCACAAATTTAGGTCTCATAAAGAAGACAAAACCTTTTATCCAGCATGATACAAAATGGTTATCATGATAACTCTTGACAATGGATCCAATGGAAGCAGATTTTAGGCATGTCAGGAATGTCTAAAAAATAAAATGCAGAGGGTTTTGAACAAATCATAAAAGTAAATGTACTTTTGCGTTAAATGTTATGTAATACTTTATTGGCTGTACATGAAGGCAAGTGAGCCATATACACAATACACTATACAATATAGACGGTATTGTCACAACTAAAAATGTTCATGTCAACTAAGCCAAGACAGGTAAAGCTCCAAAGCATATGGGTATTACTAACGGGCAACTGTAACTAAACAAACTGTAACAATAGGTAAATAGCTACATGTGTTGTGCTAGCTTAGTTATTTGAATCATATTACTTTAACAGAGTTTTGTTGAAAGCTAGATCCTTTCCCAAACTTAACAGCATGTGTGTCCTTGAGCCAAATCAATTTTTGGGTATGGAATCTGAGAATCAACTCTCTGGTACTGTCTCTCATTCTTCCTATAAACAGCATAGAGTTTCCAGCCAGATTTTCTTGGATACAATTTGAATACATCTGATGTCTTTGTGGTGTTTAAAATACGTAGGATTTTCTTACCCTCAACAGTATTTGGAGACTAAGCCATTAATCGAATGGTTTAGTCAAAATGGCATGGATACTTATTCAGTCATGTTCTGTATGCAAATTAAAGATAATTTCATCAGTTTTATTTTTGTTATAAAAAAGATTGCTACCAACATTGTCCTAGGCACTCCATTGCACATCTGTGGAAACAGACGTTCAACAGCAAACATGCTGAGCTGATTTACAACATTTATGGTAATTTACTGTAAACCATTTCTTTAAATATAGTACATAGCCCAGAGCGTTGCAATAGTTCAACAGTATTTCCCATTACATTCTCCACGGCCCTGACCAAAGCCCTTCTGCTTACACCATCTGCCTCAGTGGTCCATTGCCCCTGGCAGTCCTTAATTAAAGTCCTGTGGTGCTTCTGTGTGGCTCCTTTAAAGTCCCAGAGCAGAAGCAGCCATGTCAGAGATTTAAACTGAGAGTCTTGTGCCACTAAAGCCAAGTCTTTGAATGAAACGCGCTTATTATTCTAGATTTAATGCCTAAAGGCACTGATCTAATAAACTGTGGGTAATTAGGTTGAGACAGATGTTCTGCTTAGGGACAGCTACTGCACCATCTGACCCTAAATGAATGGGAAGTAGTTTATTTTTTTCTGTTGCATCCTGATTGGGTTTAGTAAAGCTAATGAATTTCCTAAAAGCAGAGCATGTGGTTTGCTATGTCATTGTCCAACAAAATAACTCTCAAGCAATTGTCTGCGTCCTAAAAACATACATTTGGATGCAAAATATCTGCATGTGCCTTGTTTGTTTATGCTCACCAGTAATTGTACACGGAAAATGAGACCTTGGTGGCAGTAAGGGGGAGTGAGAAGCAGTGTTAACTTGCTGGTGGATAGTATGATAGGAAACAAGCCACAAGTAACACAACTACAACATACATTCTGCTACAATACCTAATATATTGTTTATACTTGTTGACAAAGACATTGGACTTTTTGCACTTTAAGTACTAGCCATGATGGACATGGCTATAAAAGCTTCTGGCAAGCAGTGTCATAAACCTGAAATAAATGTTTATATGGCTAGGGTTGGCACGGTTGGCAACAATTAGCACTGATGTCTCACAGGTCTAGTCTCCCCATTTTGATACCTTGGACTAATTTATTCCAGGTACTACGGTTTCCTTCCATGTCCTAAACACGTGTGTTAGGTTAACTGATGTTTCTTGGGTAAATGCTAATAGTTTGTAATAAGCAAGTGAATGAATGAATAAGCGGTTGTGATTTTTAATCAAACCTCATGAAAAAAGCAGAAAAAAAAGAAAAAATAAGAAAAAGACCAGTGGTTATGAGGAAGAATAACAAATAGAAAACACTAGCTCCTAATGATTTCCACATCTTCTGCCTCTGTATATGACCTGGGAAGTTGGCTGTATTTACTTACTTTTATGTTTGGTTGTTTTATTTAGCTCACTATCTTCATCAATGACCATTTCAGTGACACACACAAGGTTACATCAAAGATTGGTCATATATATACTCAGTGTATATACACGCAGGTTGGAGCAATTTAGTGCAATTAGGTAATCTAATTTATGTCTTTGGACTGTGGCAGGAAACTGGGGTAGCCAGAGGAAACCCATATGAACACGAGGAGGACCCAGTTCCGAGTGAATTGAACTTCACATGCGGACACATTTGACTTCGTCCGCAGGAGGGTGCGGACCCCAACTCTGCCCTGCAATTGACTGACTTCCTCTGTAGGGCACATTTGACGCCTGTGAAACGTGTTCTAGTAAAAGTTTAGTTGATACATTTTGCTGCCAGCTTTTGGTAGTGCAATGGGTTTAGGCTTAGTTTTCCCCTCTTAGGCCATGAAAACTTTCAGACCCTGTATAGTCAGTGTTCACTGTCAGTGTTCTTTTTCTCTGATTCTTCTGCAATGATAGTAAATATCTGACCTGCTGCAAAGAGCCTTAGACCTGTAGTAAAGAAGTGCAGGTCTACACACTGAAAGTCTTGAATGTTATATTCACTTACATACTTTATTTGTAATCTGGGATTTAGCCGTACAATGATACATTCTGTTCACATTATGACTGACTTCTTTCTTTTCCAAATTACGTTTAAACATTTGTGAAGGGATATAAAACCAGATTTTTTTCCCTCTGTGTAACCTGCTTCTTTATTTTTTGCTTAACAATGTGTTTCAATAGGAAACTATGTGAAAGTATCTTTGGGTTATACTTCTGTATTGTGTGCTGTTTGTATTTGTAGGCAAAAGGTTAATCCAGGTTGACACACACATTATTTGAAGGAATACAACTGTCTACACAAAATAGTCACCATTAATCTGTTAATCACAGATGCACGTTAACTAAGCAAATTAATGAATTAGAGTATTGTTTAAATCGTAGTAAAAATGAATGACTAAGATGTGAATGAACATGAACCTGATAGAACAGGTAAAACCTGTGGTCATCTTCGAGCCTAAGTGGAATTAAGTGTCTGACAGGCTTTACAGAACAAAAAAAACTTCATTGCTAAATGTAGTATAATTCATTTAAAAAAATGTACATTAATTTATCAGATCCATGTATGCAATATTCTTACATTTAACAACGTCTTAACAAAACTTAACAACGCCTCTCCCATCTGTCCAATCAAATGATATTAACTGAGACAGCTTTATCTACCTGTTTGAGTGATGCGTGTTCTGTTGTGTGTTTTAGGTGGTTATTAATGTGGTTTCCAGGGTCTATGTAGAGGTTGCATACTGAGGACACTGGAAGCCTTATAAATAAAGAGGGAGTGGTTTGTGGAAATTACCACATGAGCTATGTAATGACAGTCATCTGACTGAAATGCTATTAAGAATTTATGGGATTACATTGGCAAATTTGTGGGGAAGCTACATCCCACCTCTATGCATCCTGTCAGCAGTATGGAGTACACAGGAAGCAGTAAATTCAGTTAATTATTTTAAACATCGTATGAAAATATTTCAAGATTGTGTGAGGACATCACCAAGCTAGAGCTTCAAAGCACAAACTTCTGATGATAACTACACTTTAACCACAGACTTTTTTTAAATGACTGGCGGTTTCAGACATTTTTGTTAGCCATGTGACAAAAAGATGCTTACACTATAGCTTATGACTACCAGCATATTCTTTTTAGACAAACTCGACCTGATATCCTTCTATCAGTATTACAGCTCACAACAGTTATATTAATGTGTTAAAAAATTCTATCAGGAACGTCTGTATGTTGTACCAGCAGAATCTTTCTGTGAGCAGAGAGGTAATATCTTGCACAGCAAATCTTTAAAGTCCGACGTTTATATTTGTAGTATAATAATTATCTCTATGAGTTCCAGATCTCAGATGAGTTGTTTTATTGATTATGCCTGAAATGGCTGATTGAAGAACATTTATTGACAGCATTCATGCAGACCCTAATAAAATCACTACATGCACATGCCGGTCACATCTGACCGAAGCTTTCTGTGTACTAACAAGTTTACATTTGGTTTATACCGATTTATTAAACTAGAACTGAACTAATTGATAGAATACTTCACACATACTTCAGTCACAAACTCAAAAGATTTACTCTGATTATTAACGTTTGAAATCTTGGTGAAGCTATTGGACCTTTTGTCAGTGTCAGTGACTTGTCATTTCTGTTGCATTGTTTTCCAGTGGTTTGGAAAGCTTGACCTGGACATTTATGCCATTTGCTATATTTCCCACGGTACATCAGCATTTGCCTCTGTCGAACAGGCTTATCTAAACAATGCTTCAAATAGTTACACCGCTTGATTCCTCTTCATTCCTGTGCCAGTGCCTGACACAATAGATTTTGCGTGTGAAAAGTGAGTGCAAGTTTTTTTGTGGCAGAATAGCTCTATAAGAACTATATATAGATGACCAAAACAGGACAGAAGAGGAGCTGTTAGAGATGAGGTGCTGACATGAATGGAGGCCTGGTGGAGAGTTATCTGAAGACAGCTGTGAGTTTTGATGTGACATTTTCACACACCTGCTTGAATTCTGGTTTACTGCTTCCAACATGTTCTCTATGTGCTATTGCCTTGCACATGCTAGTCTCTACTCACATTGTTATAGTACGTAATGACAGACTGTAAAATATAATGCAGTCTCATAATTCCAACCACATTACAGTGATAAACTAAACACTCATTACTTTATTAAGAGACACCCGATATAGGCCCAAGACACTGGTATATGTCCTTTTAAATTTCCTGTCTCGATAGCTCAAAGTATTTGATCGGGTCTGAATGATGAGACTACAGAAGTCATGTTTCAAGTTGGGACAGTATGGAAGATGCAATTAAATAAATAAAAGAAAGTGCAGTGTTTCTTACATTTACTTTGACTTGACTCTGCAGTATTAACTCAAGATATGTTGTTTAATGTATTATCTGGTCAACTTAATTTCAGTTCTTAACAAACATTCCTGTATTTCAGCCCTGAAACACGTTCCAAAAAGGTTTTTTGACACTTAGAATATTGCCATCCCAAAGATACCAAATGAATTTAATTTAAAATTTAATTAAATTAAATGTTTCGGGTGTTATTTTGTCCCAATGTTCCTGCAAATCTTATGGTGTGCAACAGTTCTTACATGTTCATTTTAAAATTCCTCACACATTTTCAGTTGGGGACAAGTCAGGACTGCGACAGGCCATTCCAGCACCCGTACCCTTTTCTTCTATAGTCACGCGTTGTGTTGTTACAAAATACATGGGCACCCCTGGAAAAGATTTAGTATTAAAGGAAGCACATAGCATGTTGCTCTAAAATCTAATTTCCTTTCTGCTCCTGTCCTAAAATGATAAGACTTGTGATGTGTATTAACAATTGAAATTAAGTTGACCAAAATAAACAAACAAAAACAAAATATGAAATATCTTGTCTACTGTTTATGTTTAATCAATCAATCAATCAATCAAATTTTATTTATACAGCGCTTTTTACAATGTAGCATTGTCTCAAAGCAGCTTTACA
>JAUZST010007333.1:0-14245 GCA_034779995.1 Parotocinclus haroldoi | reverse complement strand
CACACGCACGCACACACACACACACACACACACACACACACACACACACACACACACACACACACACACACACACACTTTCTACAGACTCATGCAAATCGACTTTGTCCTGGCACCAGGCGAATTTGCAAGTTCTTAGCAAACATACAGAAGCGGCTCTTCAGTTTCCTCCGACTCAGACCGAGTGGATCTGTATCAGCAGTCTCGCCTCACTTGGCCAGTGACGTCTCGAGGGCTCCTGGCTCAAACGGCCGAAGGCCCTCAACCCTTTCCCTTCTGCCTCCATCACTTTCCTCGCTAAATTCAAGCGTCTAGAAAGAGAACGCTAAACTTTCGGCCACCTCGGACCCAGCCTTGGATGTTCCAACCAGCCTGACGTCACTCCTACACGTTTAAGAACCTCACTCCTCTAAAGATTAAAGGGATCTTTTATCTACAGGAAACGTACTGTAGATCCCCCCCCCCCCCGGGAAGAGAGTTCTCGCTTAGTTAATTCGTTCCAGATCGCAGAAGGTCATAAACCGAAGGAATCCGTTCCAGCCTCGCACCAGTCCACATCGTAACCTTCTTACTTATTCCTAATAGAAAACATGCGTAAAAATCACACCTCGGTGCCGTTGGCACGGTCGCAGTTTTTTAGAACTACTGCAGAAGGGCTTTCGGGCATGTCCGCACCGCAGGAACTCTTGAATTGTAGTTCCTAGAAGGCCGTACTTAGTACTTTTCTCAGCACGCAGGAACCCCGAGTGACTCACGTACGGACACAAACGCCTTTTTACGGGCAACCGATGTTTCTAAATATACTCGTGCAAAGGAACAGATCTTCTGGCTAAAATGGGAGGAAACCGATCAATGAAGAGAGGGTGAAGTTGAGGCGGTCCCAGAGCAAATGGAGTTCTTGCAGGAGATCCAGAGGGGGTAATTAATCTCCCTAACCGTTCTCTCGACTCCCTACGAACTGCAGTCGGCGCGTTCGGGGTCGACCCAAAGACGAGAATTTTGGAACTACGCAGAGCTTTCGGAATATCAGCACTCCTCTGTCCAAAAAGGAGTGCTACGTGGTGCCGATGAGGCATCAGTCAGGACCCGCGGTGTCCCTGTCGCGAAACACAAATGATCCATTGACCTGACTGACCTTGCACGGCTGCTACTGAGCCCCGCCTGAGGAAGAACCGGAGAAGGAAGCCACGGACGGCCTGCACAAGGCGCAGAAGAATCATGCTTCGGTTTGAGCCCGGCCTTTCAGGCGGAATGTTTCGGGGAGATTTGAATTCATTTCCAATCCAAATCAACGTTGTGGTGTCGTAAGCAAATTCGCTCGCAAGGGCTCGGACACTAAGCTCGCGGCGCTTCTCCCTCTGCTCCTAGACTGTTCCACTTATTTGTCTGAAAGCCCTTTGATGAGCGGGACTGTTTAAAGGGTAACGCTAATAGTCGCGACGAGCTTCTAGACTTAGAGCGTCTCCCGATTAGAGCAAACGGGTCAGGGTTTATCAAGCAAGAGTCACAAATTCTCTATCCTTTCAGGAGAAAAGTCCTGGAGCTACGGCACACCGAGGGCGTGCATGACGTCATTCTGCCGTTTTCTCTGGTGGCCAGATTAGACGATAGCGAGCCCGCGTTTAGGGGCGGCCACGTGGCAGGGCTGAGCAGTGGCAGGACTGCGTCAGAGCCGGGCCGAGCGCGGCGCTGACGGGAAGATTAGACAGAGGCCAAAGCTGCAGACGAAAACCGCAGGAAAGGAGACACCCCGACCGGATGCTTCTACGTCAATGCCTTTATGAGGCAGACCAATTTAGAGGGGTTACCTTTCATCTGACTCTAACCACGCCGCATGGCAAACACCTGTTAGATCGGACCGGGTTCAAATAACGACGCTAAGCGCCGTCTGATCAGCCATTTCATTTCTTACGCTCGGGAAAACCTCAGCTGCGTTTGTCCTACGCAGCTTGTCACGTCTGCAGTTTTGTTTTTTTTTTTAAAAACGGAGGTAAACAAAACGTTCGCCCTATGAAACGGCATGGGAGAAACCTAAAAGTGCAAAAGTCGGTCTAGGTCAAGCTCGCGGAGCCGTGAAACGCCCTCGTCCTCAAGTTCGTAATCAGCTTGACGCGTTACCGATTGCACGCCGGATGACGTGAGCCCTCTGGTGGCCAGAAAACGCCATCGCATCAGAGGGCGTAATAAATCAGGGCTCCCGTTTCTTATTTCGGAAACTATAAGCTCTGGCTGGGCAACTCAAGGTTTACCAGTTTGGCTTCTCACGCTCCGGCCAGGTTGGCAGGCGAAAGCGGGCACCGTGAAGGACGTGCGATGGACCGCCACCCCGTTCAGGGCTTCCTCGGAGTCGGAGCCACCCACTTGAGTTCTCTACCAAGATGCCCAACAGCTGGCCGAAGGGTGCCGAGTGCTGACCTCTGACCGCTTCACTTTTAAATACACAAGGCAGTGCGTCTTCTCCCTGCTCGTCTTTCAGAAGAATCAACGGTCCCCAGGCTACTGGGCCAGCAGCTCAAATTTGGGTGAGTGGTCCAAAAGCTTTACTTCCTACAGAGATCAAAGCTGTTCCTGCGTACCCAGCCACGCTGGGGGTGGGGGTGGGGGGGACATCAGGCTGCACGGCAAACGGCAGCTGCTCCCGAAGGGAAAGTTACCTGCCCCCACGGGCCCACCTTCCCCCAGTCCTGAGTGCAGGCTTTACCTCCACCTCTACAGATGTGTTCAAAATAAGAAAGGCATCTCGAAACCACGCCAAGCCGCCCGCTCGTGGTTAAAGAGCTTAGCTTAGCTTAGCTTAAAGGACAGGGAGCCTAAAATCTGGTTTCAAGGCTTCAGGAGGCTTGGTATCAAACACTGTCCGAGTTTAACGCGTTCAACGGGGCGCAGCAATACGACCTGTTGTGATTTGAGTTGATGACCCCTCCCCTGCAAAGGTTTGTGTGTGTGTGTGTGTGTGTGTGTAATTGGGAACGAGGCGGTGATAGAACAGGACCTTCACGTCCATAAGAGGTCAGGCGTTCATCGTGACGTCCGTCTGGCTGCAAGAGCGAGGAAAACCCGGACACAGCGTCGCTATCCGATGATCTCCAGGCTGTTCCGTCTTACCGTCAACCTTCTGTTAGCAGTCACACTGTTACCCCGAGTAACACCCAGGTACGATCTGCTCTCCGATCCAGAGAGGGCGCCACCTCCAAAGTCCCGTACCAATATGTTAAACGTTCAAACAGCCCAACCTGGAGGTTCGAGGCTTGGTTTTACCTGGTCGATTTATTTGGATCCAGCCTGGGGAGTAAAACCTCTGACCCAACCGTGCAAAAAATAAATAAATGAATGAATGAATAAAAAGTTACCTGCCTTGGAAAGGTGACCGCACAGGCCCTGCTGTGCCAGGTAACGGCTAAAACAAACCTTGACCGACGATTTTCGGGATGCGCCGGGCAGAACGGCTCCTAAATGGCACCGTGTCTTACAGTAATGTGCAAAAGTCTTAGGCCACGTTTGGGTTATATCTAGCGTTTTAGCCAGAGTACATCAGTACGACGAGACGGGACGAGGGACCCATTCCACGCGGCTGATATTTTGGCTTGCTGAGCCTCTGCTGTTTAAACTAAAGGCGCAAAGGGAAAAAGCGACATTTTCTTACAGCCTCGTTCGGCTGAAAACGTTCTGCTTTCTTGTTTAAGGCCGGCCGAGCTGCCAAAAGAACCACAAACCCTCCAAACGACCCGCCTCTGGCCCGAGCAGGGACTCCAGAACCAGTCAAACCCATTTGTGCCTGGCGCGACACTTTTCAGGAACCCAATCTGACTGAGAACCAGACCCGGAGCGGCGCTATAGGTTGATTATTTTAACTCGTGGTCGTTCAGAGCTGTGCAAGAGCAGACGGTCCGATTAGAGAAGCAAGGACAAGGTCGGGGAGCCTCGAACGGAAGATAGGGAGCTTTTGTTTTAAACGACATAACTTCAATTCGCAGCTGCGTCCGCCTAACCCAAAACATGGGGTATTTTTGTTTGCCATTATTACATGACGCTGTTCAAACATTTTTTTTTAATGCTCTTTCCACAGTTCAGGACGGATTAACGTCACGAATCCCCCACTGACACGGCCAAAACGAGCGCGAAACAGATCCCGCGAACCCAAATTAATCCCCGCCATAAATGCCAATTAAAAAACGCGAGCCATTTGTTTTCTAGGCGTGACTCTGGGTGCAACCGAGCCGGTCCTCCTAAATCATCCGCTGCCTCGGCGTGCAGGCTCCAGATTAAATTACCTGCTCGTTCTTTTGTTTCACCTCCAGTGATCCTGTTGGCACATCCTGAACGGAGAGGGGGGGGGGGGGGAGAGAAAAAGGAAGAAAAAAAAAAAAAAATCACCAGCTCAACGCTGCAGCTCAGGGCCAAACTGGAACGCGCCGTTTTCTCAAGCTGAGGTTAAAATAAATTAAGCGATACACTTTCATAAAGGCCGGGTTTGTGTGGAACTTAAGATCGAATCCTTTCGAGATTATAAAGCCCTCCGAGGCAGGGGGAAGAACATGCCCTACGTCAAGGAGGGAGCGGAAACGCGGCGGGTGATCTGACTAATACGCCACCAAGTCCTAAAACCTAGCGTGCGCCCCGTGAGACGCAGGATCCGTCCCCTGCTCCCGTGAGAGCTTCCCCTGGACGTGCGGCACTAACACTCAGGACACGGTGATCGAGGCGGGGCTCGGCCACTCGTCAATAATTTAGCAGGTCCTTAAGACGGGAAGGGCTTCGCGTGCTTCTGTCTAACGGGATCGGTCTCGGCAACATTTCCCTGGAGACTGCTGAGTATTCGTCTCCAAAAACGTGCCTAATTACGGGATCAGAGAAACCATAACCGGAGAGAGAGCGCGTTTACGCTGCACGATGAGGAGCGCCGTTACGTGAGCGGGTCCCGAAAAGGCCACGACTCATCCTTCACGTCAGCACGAACTCTCAGGAGGCCTGATTTTACAGAACTTTTCTGCAGTTCGGCAGACAGACGCCGTGTGCAAGCACACTTACGGTACCAAAAGTCTCAGGCCACCGCTCGACTAGATGCAGTCTCCTTATTGCAACAGAACCAGAAACTTATTTCATTTCACGCAGCCTTCAACGACACAGCACAGGATCCGCGAGCTTTATCGGTTTCGCGCCTTGCCCCACGTTGACCCTTCCGAACGGTCTTTTTTTAGGGCTGTACCGATCCGATATTCTGGATCGTTAAGGGCCGATGTGTGGCAAATAAAAATGAATTTTTAAAAAAATTTAATAAATCACTGGATCTGAGACCGGCTGGGGAAGAAAGTTTAATCCGATATCTTTTCAACGCAACGTATGCGCCGCCAGCATTTGGTCTGATATCGGTAACGCAAGATATTCAAGTTTGCAGTATCAGTAATTTAAAAAAAAAAATAAATTAAAAAAAATAAATAAATAAAACGGTATCGAGCCAGCCCTGGATTTTTTTTTTTTTTTTGAAAGGGTACCACTTTTCAGAAGGATTTCATCAGATATTCTGAAAGAAGAAGATCGGGGAAGAAAAGAACAAACCTAAAAGGTGGCCTCAGACTTTTGCACAGAGCCGGACATGTTCCTCTGGAGCACAGAGCCCAGCGTACTTAAAAAGGAAGCCGTTTGGGATTTGATCCGATCTGTGTTTAGACGTTTTGGCCAACAAACTGTACATTTGGGCTGCACCTGTAAAAAGGGGTAAGGTCAAACCGGGCCGGAGCGCAGGGCTAAACGGCAGGGGTTTGTGGGGACCGAACAAACTAAAAAGAGCCCCGAGTTCGGAGGATTGAACGTGACCCAGTTTGAAAGTGTGCGCATGGCATTTAAACTGCATCTTCAACCCAAAGTGCAAAGTCGGCTAAACGCGAGCACACGACGGCATTTGAGCAAGGAACAGTTTGTTTGTTTTGCTCTTTATGCCTTGCCAACCTGACGGCTATAATCAGGGCAGGATCCCAACCGGGGAAACCAGGAAAAGGCCTTCACAAGGGCCTGGTTAAAGCTCGAGTGGGACCTTCGCTCACAGGGGGCGGGGACTCCTGCTACTCACGGATTTAAAAATATATACAACATTTTTACTCCACGTGAGACACTTTCCGTTACCGTCCCTGCTCACTCCATTAAAGATACCCAGCTGACCCGTTTTAGTGCCCACGAATTGCTCGGTACCCATTTACAGGTCCGGACTTCCCGACTTGGGCTCCCCCAAACATCACAGGGGGGGTGCACGAGGCATGGTCTTAAAATAACACGTTTGAACACATCCACTCAAAAAACTACAACGGCTACGAAGAGGGGAAAGTTTGCAAACCAAGAGCTAAACAAGAGCTCGTAAAATGACGGCGCAGTGGCACAGCTTGTATTTCCAGCCCCTGTTATAACAAACTCTAAATATCAAGTCGGTTCTCACAGTAGATGGGTTGAATGTGGGATTCGTGAGCATCTTTTTTTTTTAACCACGGGACAAATAGAAACGGATCTCCGAAAAAACAAGGTCTATTCTCAGTTCCAGAATGGCTGGGCCAAAAAGGGGCATGGGTACTGGCACCAAAGGTCCACTGATACCCAAGGGCAGCCCTATCCTACTGCCGATTTAATCCTACTGACACGATTTGACCCTACCTGTCCCGTGACCCACAACCCCGGAGTCTGGACCCGGATCTTAACCATCCGGTGAAACCGTGGCACGGTTTCCGGTGCCAAACCAGGCTCCCTTACCAGGACGTCTACGCACCTTCGCACCCCAGCGATGAATTCCGCAGCCTTTTAAGCATGCAGATGAAACTCATTCCACAATACGCCCGTTTCGGTAACCACAGAAAGCCAAAATAGAGCTCCACGGCCCGGACCGCTCGCATTCACCTCGACAGGAAGAAAGCGAACCAGATGCCGGCCAATCTCCCACAGCTCCCATCAAACCAGGGCAACCTCCAGTACACCACTAGTACGGCTGTCCAGATATTATCGGCCCGGTGTACGGCACTGATGTGATTTTGGTGTCATGTTCGTAAAAGGTCAACGCCAACGCCAGGGATAAACTGGCGCACTCGTTCGAGCTTTAACCTGGCGCCCTCGGTTCACTTTGAGCCAGGTTAAATGCCATCGTAACAGCAGTGCAGAAATCAGGGAGGCTTTTAAACCCTCCGGTCACGAAAAAAGGTTGAATTGCATCGAGACACGGCACTACGAACAAACGCAAAAGATCGACCTCAAGGATCGAGGACTGAGAGAACATTCAGGTAGTACTACTTACAATAGGACCACGTTACAAACACCTTGCGTGTCCCAAATAAGTATCAGAAACTCGTCCAGACAAACAAGCGGCATCCAGAACACAAGGTCCCTAAAGACGTCAACCAAGTTAGAACAGGCTAGTCAAGGTAACAGTCGTTGCCGTGGCTGTGATCGGGCATGAAACAAACGTTTTGAAATCCTGTGCGCACTTAATGTTCATTTTCGCCGAATTTGTACACTCACACGAACACCATTTCGAAATGCCTCGGCAGTGAGGTGTCGACGCTCTGTTTTTGGGTGTTTTTTAATATATATTTTTAACCACAAGCCAGACACCCGAAGCAGATCCGCACCGAGAGACGGTTTATTAGAAGAGTACCAGAGCTACAAAAATCCGGACCAAGTAGTAAAGCAGCAAACACAAAGCCGGGCTATAGTATGTAAATCAGCACAGCTCGGGCTGCTAATGGAAGTTGGCAAGCTGGCTAACTAGCAAGGCTCAAGCCTAGCCTCCTAGGCTAACCGAAAAAAAAAAACACGCACCGTGTACACCGAGGGCGTTTTAAAGCCATTTTTTGACACCTCCAACACTCGGTCCAAACGCCAGTCCGGGCGAATCCATCGAGGGCGAATCAACATTCGCGTTAAAAGCATAAGCGACGTTCCGGAGCTAGCTTCGGTTAGCAGCTTATTGACTCACCTCAAGTCTCGAGCTGCCCGAGGTTGCTCCGTGTGCGGTTCGGCTTCAAAGCGGACAGCTTCGAATGTCTCCTTTCGCTCCGAATCCGATTTTTTTTTTAAAAACAACGCAACCCTAACGCGACTTCTGGTCGTCCTACGTCGAGCCGTAATCCATTTACGGTTACAAAGCGAGCCGGACTCGGACGTAACGCTCCCCGTTACGAGGCTGCGCGGTAACCGTGAGCTTCAGCAGAGGCAAGGCGAGAAATAACACGGACACCCGGAGCTCGTGAACGCAGCCTGTGCGGGTCCGTAACGTTTGGGCTCCGTTTTACAGGCACAGCCGCATTCCTGCTTCTATTGCACAATGAGCCGCTATAATTTATTCATGAGCTCATGGGGATGGAGCTCTCTCTCTCGCTCTCGATCTCTCTCTCGCTCTCTCTCTCGATCTCTTTCTGTCAGAAGAAAAGAGAGGCAGCTTTCCTCTCTCACTCACCCCCTCATCATCTTCTGCCCTCCCCGAGCTGAACTGCCCCCCTGCGCCTCGTCACGCTTCAGGCCAGATTAGCAGATCGGGCGACCTGATCGCTCAACGACTCTCGGCGCGGCCGCGTCCCAAACCGCACGCTGCGCCCTAACTCGTGCTTCAGTATTACAGCCCTGGACGCCACGTGTTGAGATTTAGCTCGGTCGTGTTCCGTACACCTTCGCACCTTCCTCCGGACGTTCTGCTTGGCCTGGGGTGGCCTAGCGGTTAAGCTTAAGGTCCCAGACTATGACCCAGAAGGTCCAGGGTTCAAATCCGACCTCTCCCACAGTTGGGCCCCTGAGCGAGCGAGGCCCTAGAATCAAAAGACTGTTTTCATAGGTTAGTCGCTCTGGATAAGGGTTCCTGCTAAACGGGCTGTACCCCTCCCGATTCCTCCAACTGGGCTGTGAAACACAAAATAGATTAAGCCTTTTCGTTTAAGGTGAGTGCTGAGCCACGGACGAGAAGCGAAGGACAAATTAAAGTTTTATTCATTGCATCAGCCGGACACACTGAGGCAGCTCGGCTGGCTTTCGTTTAAATGTCCAGTACGCTAGAAAGAAAGAAGAAACACATCGAGCGTGGTAGCCCAGTAGATAAGGTGTTGGACTATCGGTCACAAGGTCCGGGGGTTTAAATCCGACCTCTGCCATGCTGCCACTGGTGGGTCCGTGAGCAAGGCCATAACACCCTCACTCCCCAGATTATAAGAGCTTATAACTTGTAGGTCGGGCTGGATAAGGAGAGTGCTGTAAATGTAAACTTGGCTTTCGGGAACATGCTGGGGCATTATGGGAAATGTAGTGCCTGCAGTGTCTGTGTCGTCTTTGTCGTTCTGATCAAACTGTACCTTCTGGACTGTATGCGTTGTGGGTCGCTCTGGATAAGGGTGTCTGATCGACGCTGTTACAAACGAGACGAGTCAATTTTTTTAATTAATCGAACGGCTTAATTAGAACTGCAAGTACAACAAGAAGTTCAAATTTCAATCTGAATTTTGCCATTTGCACTCATTGTCTCATTTTTTAAGTCCATTTTAGACCAGCCAGGACTGGGTCCCAACCAGAATCACAGGTATTTGGCATGAACCGTCCCTCCACGGCGGGGCACACCCACCCAAACACACCCTGGCATATGGACCGAAGAAAGGGATATGAAACTGGATTGCCAAAAGGAAACCACGCAGAAATGGGGAGAACGGGCAAACGGCTGGGCGGTACTCAAGCACAGGTCGTTTGCGTCTGATACCGCCTGTGGGAACGTTTCCATTGTACCAACAAGTCCCCGTAACGGTTGGTACGGCGTTTCTAACGGATATGTCCGTTCTAGATAGCTGCTGAACCCTGGCTCTTACCCTCGAGTCATTTTTCATGCACTTCAGCGTTACACATTGCTCTTTTGGTGGGATCTTTGCAGGACGCTCAGTCCTAGGATTGTGAACGACCCGTCTCGTGGTGGTGGCGGCCTTTCGGAATGCCTTTTCGCCAACGTCACTAAAGGGGTCGCTGTTGCAACAGTCGGTAGTGCACTCGGCTTCGGGGCACCCGAGCTACACCTTCGCATCCTGTTTGACCCCCACTTATCCTGGTCAAGGTCACGCTAGGTCTGGAGTCAGCGCACTGACCGGGCATTCACTGCTTGCAGGCAAAGGTACGCTTTGGACTACCAGACAGTCGCCCGTCCCGTAATCGCATTTAATGGCAATTAAAGCATGCGTTTGTCCTCTGCTACGACTCGGGTGATGACGCGACGCTTCACTGATGTAGCTGCTGGTAAACGGATCGCATATTTATGTGCACTAGGTACTTATTAGACACTCCGAGAAGCCAGCAAAAGCCGGATAACATCAGGCTTTCCTGTCTCAGTCAATTATGTCTTTATGTTCCTTTGTTTGTCAGAGCTTCACTTGTCTGCTGATGTGTAATTGATATTCCTTCCTTGTTCTATCTTGTTAAGATCTCACAGGGCAATGCCATATCTACAGAAAAAGAGGAAAAGAACTGCCCTTAAGACATTGAGTCAATAAAACAGACACTTTACCACGCCAAGAGGGAATGGATCGCACCACTACGGTCGAGAGCCGGGGCGGGGGAGGTGTGAAAATGGATCGTTAAGTCGTGCTTAAATAGCCTGATACAGTCTGTATTAAGTTTGAGGGACTCTGATGTCTCGTACACGCGAGCTTGATGGGTGGCGCCGAGCTGCAGTTCGATAGGCAAGGAGCCGGGTTGTTAAAGCCAGCCCCTGCGACCACCCGTTTCGAATGGTACCTTCCATGCCTATGGCAAGAACATATCATGGGAATTATCCAGCAGAGAGAGACAGCAGGAGGGAGGGCGAGAAAGAGAGACAGAGAGACAGAGAGAGAGAGAGAGAGAGAGAGAGAGAGTGTGAGAGAGAGAGCAGTGAGGCAAGACTGAAGCTGCTGAGAAAAGAACAATAGATCTGCAGTCTTGATGAGCGTGACTGAACGCGACTCTAGAGGTTTGGAGCCAGACAAGTGCTGTAGGGATCAAGCGCTTTGTCAGAGGCGCAGGGAACAAAAGGAGTCAGCTGACCAGGTAACAAGGGGACAAATTAGAGCCTGTCAAAGCATTATATCGATTTTGCACCCGGCCAATTAGTTCATCCCATTCGATTAGCCCTCATGCACCCCCCCCCCCCCCAACTGAAAGGGGGGAATGGGCACGCGTCGAAGCCGATGCACGTTAAACAGGTTTATGCGGGGCCTGCGAGGGACCCTGCCCGGCCCGGAGGATGTGAGCAAGTGAAACATCGTACGCCAACAGCTACGTTATCCTTTTGTGTGTGCCTGTGAGAGTTCGGCCGCTTGAAGTGCCTGCATCACCGCGTGAAGCCAAGGCAGGCGGAGGGAGGGAAGGGGAGGGAAGGGGAGGGAGGAGGAGGGGGGGGGAGAGAAAATAAGTCTGACTTATGTTCAGCAGCTCCCTGTTGCCCTGGAAACAGGTGCTGAGATTCTTTGCCTTTTTTCCCCATCTTTTCTCCTCACTATCGATGTCAGTGCCACCTCCCACAGCCTCCCTTCCCCCACGACCTGCCGCATCTCCCCCTCCTTCCTCATTCCCATCCACTGCAGTCATTTAACAATGTCACAGGCCAGAACCACCCCCCCCCTCCCCAACCACACACCACACACACACACTTTTGCCCTCCAAGAATTGCTAAGCATGTTACCCACTGTAGCGGGGTCAAACAGGACCCGGCTGCCATTGCTGGAGGATTTCGCTGCATTCCTATGACACCCCCACCACCACCACCCACACCCCCCCCACTCCGATATGTAATTCCTAACCAAGTGCGAGCCTCTTCGGTAGGCATGTCTCAGTTATGCGAAAGACGTGCACAAAGAAATGATTTGGTGTAAAAGCCTGAATAGCACAGAGCGAGCGCTGTGATTTGGCTTTCTAGCCTTTTAAAGTCAACAGAGCTTTTTTTTTTTTTTTGGAGGGGCCGTGCACCGCATTCCATTGTAGTGACTTCTCCCTGGCCTGTAGAGGAACATTCCCAGGAAGTGGCTAACAGCAACGAATACAAAATTATAAAAAAAAAAGAGAAAGGGGCTGAATGGCTGGATGGGGAAGACAGACAGAGCTGTTTTGTCCAACCTGGACTCTCAGACCACATCGCCGCTGCAGCAACAGAACACACAAGCGTTATTTGCGTGCATTAAACAGGCCTGATCTCTGTTCCACTGCACTCCAGAGCAAGCGTCTTCAGGTCGTCGTCATTCTCAGTGTCTGCCTCATACACTTCAAATATTTGTTCACGCAGACCTAAGGGGTCGCCACAAGGGGAGGGCTGCTCGCCGTGCAAGGCCGAGGAGAGCGGTGGCGTAACTCAGATGGACGTTAACAGCCACATCGGTCGTGGCAACAGCTATTAAAGCAGTCGTTCTGTCCCACCCAATCACAGCATGGCACTCTTAATTAGGGCAAAAACAGCCGAGGTCGGACGAGGAAATCTGTCAGGACGTGCTGCCTTCGCTGGCTAAAGCACATTTGTATTGGGTGTAGGTGTTATAGTAAACAATGTCAGGGTGGAACATGTTGAGCACATAAGTGAATCACAACACGCCTTATCGACGTTCAGGTGATGTGTGGTGTTATGTAATCCTTTATGTCGACTGGAGCAGCTTGGCTCAGACCGAGGTTTGGGACCAGAGTCCAATCATGTGAGAGGTCAGAAAGTGGAAAAGAAGAAAAACGCCCTGGAGCGAGAACCATCTGACTCAAACAGGCAGAGCTTTTCACATTCAAAGTGGGCTGTTGTTTTGGTTGCCAGAGGTGACTGTCTGTCAATGGTGTCCCACAGAGAGAGGCCTTTAGTCGCTGTAAACCATGAGTCAGCGAGACATTACGCAGGTCAGGTTTGCAACTGTAGATTACTTCGGCTGTACCAGAAAATAAACAAAAACAAAAAGCCATGAATCACAACTAGGTAGGTGTCAACCGTACAAGTTTGGGAGGGACTCTAGAAATGAAGAGGGGTAATGAGTTGTTACGCCACACAAACACAGAGACTGAGCTTAAAATAAATCATTTGAGTGGTGCTGCTATCTGCTGGCAAATACACACCACAGCAGGCACTTTAAACTTCTAAAGGTCTAGGGCTTCAAAAATCAGCTTTAACACGTAATGGGAACACTGCACACACACACACACACGCACGCACACACACACACACACACACACACGCACACACACACACACACACACACACACACGCACACACACACACACACACACACACACATCATAAATAGTAATGTGTCCAGAATAGAATTAGAATACATATTCAATAAATAGGAATAGAAAAAAGAACACATAAGTAATAGGGCAACAAAATAATTGAATCATTAAAAAAACTAAAACTACGTGAACACCTTGTTCTTGTTAATGTACCTACAGGCGATGTCAGTAGCCAAAATTTCTTACACAATTTTAGTTTTTAGGCAAACTTTTATAACATTTCAAGCACTTTAAGTTTTTTCTACATTCCCTTTCCATGGTTAGGTTAAATATGGTGTAATAATAATGTTATAGCGCAAGTTTGTGCAAACAAACGTACATATAAATCGGCTTTATCTATTTATTTACTGGTATATTTTAAAAAATAGGTCACTTATAGGTTATGGGTAGTAAAAATGTTCGCTAATTGAACAGTTAAAGAGTTAACGCCGTTTCATCAGTCTTGAAAGGTTTTTGGCTAATAAGACAGTATTTGTATTTTATGCACACATTTGTTTTTAGGTTTTAAAAAATAGTTCACACTAAGTTGTAAACACGTTGTTATATTTATATACTTGCAAATGTTTTAGATAAACAGAGCACTGACCGGCACTGTCTCTGTAACTTGTCTTAATAGGACATTAATCATGGACATTTATATAATCGTTTTTAGGAAAACTATTTATAGCATCCGAAACACGTATTCGCTCCCTTGCTAGGTCGTGTTTTTTGAGGAGTTAAACATACAGTACCAAAAGTTTACAGATGTTTATGAAGCTATTTGGTTTATAGTTTGGCTGAGACGTTAATATGAGTGAGTTGTGCCATATTAAAAACATAACATGTAAGTATGAACTTATATAGCATTATTAGCCGCTTAAGCCGAATCACGTGACCGCGCGCGATAATAAAAGTCTTTCCCTGAAAGCGAATTATTTCAAATTGGCACAACATCAAGAAATAGGAGATATGACCACCTGCTGGCTCATTTTCTTCTCAGTTACAGGTTATACAGATATATCTAGTTGTCCTTT
>JAUZST010007332.1:0-14246 GCA_034779995.1 Parotocinclus haroldoi | reverse complement strand
CACACACACACACACACACACACACACACACACACACACACACACACACACACACACACACACACACACGGTTATCTTAATGCTACTCAGATGTACTCAAGTCAATGGCAGGAACAGGACAATTTGGACAGAAGTAATTCATTAGTTGATCAAAGTGAAAAGTATATGTTTATAAATAGGCAATACAGTTTTCACTTTTTCCATTTTCAATACATTATGTGATAAATTACATGAGATAGTAATTAATTTGTTATAAACTAAGCATGTACACCATCATTTATTTCATAATGTATAGATTTCTTATAAGCATAACAAAGGGTTTGTTTATTTTTTTTTCCTTTATTTTGTTACTGCTGTATAAAAGCAATAGAACATTTGAGGATGTGTTTTCATAACCAGAATAAGCTCACCAGGTTTTCATTGACAATGCCATCACTTGCCGCAAAAAAAGCCAAGACATGGGAAATGAAGTGCTTCTCCTCAGGTTTCAGTCTGTCCCAGTGATCTAAATCCTTGGACAAATCCACCTGTACGTAAAGAGAAATAATCAACATTTGCTACAGATATCAACAAAATCCGGTATGTATCCGGTTGCCTGGTTACAGCCCATGTCTGGGTTAAGTCCTGGTTCTATCTGCCTGTCTGGTATTTACTTTGCCAGGGGCCTTCCAGGTTTGCGTTCCTTGTGAAATGGTACTGGGTATGAATTGCCCCAGACCAGGGGTGCCCCATTTGGATGACAACTAAAGCAAGTACAATTTTGAACAAGTGTGAAACAAAATATAAGTTTACAAACAAGAAGATACATGATAACTGCGTCTACAAACTTTGGCATACTTACTAATTTTGAAAAAAAATAGATGTCTAAACCACTGGCAAAAGTAAATACACCCCTTAGTAAAACTGGCCAAATTGTGCCCAATTATCCATTCCCCGGTACTCGTTAGTGTTACAAGGCATCAGGTGTGAATGGGGAGCAGGGTGTGTTAAATTTGGTGTTATCTCTCATACTGGCCACTGAAAGTTCAGCATGGCACCTCAAGAACTCTGAGGATCAGAAAAAAAAATAACTGTTGCTCTACATAAAGATAGCCTAGGTTATAAACAGATTACCAACACAAGCGAGCTGCAGCATGGTGACCAAGACCATACTGTTTTATCAGAACAGGTTCCACTCAAAACAAGCCTCTCCATGGTCAACCAAAGCAGCTCAGTACACATACTCAGCATCACATCCAAAGTTTGGTTTTTGAAAACAGACATAGGAGTGCGGTCAGCATTGCAGCAGAGGTTAAAGGGGTCAGCCTGACAATTCTCAGGCCATACGCCGACCACTGCCTAGCTAAAGAAACTGAAACTAAAGGGTGCTGGACTGGCCAAGTATGTGTACAGACCTAAACTCTATTGAGCATTTGTGGGGCATTCTCAAACGGAAGGTGGAGGAGCGCAAGATCTCTAACATCCACCAGCTCCTTGATGTCAGCATGGAAGGGAATTCCAGTGACAACCTGTGAAGCTCTAGTGAACTCCCAAGAGAGTTAAGGCAGCACTGGAAAACAATAGTGCACACTATTATTGTGTACTATTACACAGTGGGTACACTAAATATTGACACTATTCACACAATGTGACCATTTTCACTTAGGGGTGTACTCGCTTTCGTTGCCAGCGTTTTAGACATTATTGGCTGTGTTGAGTTATTTTGACAGGACAGCAAATTTACACTGTTACACAAGCTGTAGACCAAATGCTTTATATGTGGTATCAAACTGTCATATACTCAGTGTATTTCCAGGAAAAGATATAAAATAGTTACAAAAATGTGAGCTAAGATACTGTATGTAAAAGCTTTCATCTTGATCTTGCACAGTATAAAACAGTATTTAAGATTAAGAATTATATTCCAATTTAGTGATTTAAACACCTACATCTAATCTAAAGCAGTTTACTAAATGTTAACACAAGCATATATGTATGTTTGCACTTACAGAGTTTAGTACACACCCCCATTCAAAGCAACCTACAATGGGTATAATTTTACCAGGTGAAATCCAAGCAGTTCACAGGCCTTGCTCAATTCAGCTTGAACCCTCAACTTGGTTGCCAATAGTCCATTACCTTAACAGTTCAACTCACAGTCCCCTACATTTTATCGAAAGCGACACAACTTCCATTACAAGAATGTTGAGAATTAGTTTACAATGGCAGTTAAGAATATTTAATTATTGCTGGGCCTTGCTCAGTGGTTAACAACAGTTCCTCAACTTTGGATTTGAATCCTTAAACTACTAATCATTAGTCCACAATCTTAACTATTTAGCTACTATTAATTATGGAATAAATGAAGGCACTATGTAATAAAAAAATGAACTAAAGGTATTTGCCATGGAATTATTCGACTTACAGTTAAGAGTTTGATTCCAAATGCATAAACAATGTATGCAAAGTCTCAGTAGCAAATAAGAGGAAAAAGAGGAATTTACTCATATGCTAAGGTCTTTTGGTTTCATAAAGACTTAAACTTAAACTGCTTAGATAAGATAGATCAATAATACAGTAGGCTTCCTGCTGGGTCTCTCAATGCACATAAAATTTTATCTAATTGAATTACATGCTTAAACTTGTTACCTACTTATCATTCTGCAAACAAAATTTGTGCACCACTCAGCAAAATCGGATTGGACAGCACCATATATGGAAATATTGACGAGCTTTTCAGATGGTCTGATGATACCGACATTTAATCACAGAACTTGAATCACAGTGAAGTTTGTTTGCTTGGTTTTTATAACGCCACTTTACACACTGTTATATATGGCATACTCTGTTTTCAGTTCCAGTGTCTTTTTCTTTATATGTCCATTTGTGTTCTATATTTTCGCTTAAATTTTTATTCTTTCCATGAAACTTAGAATTGTTCTTGTGTCTTCTTGGTTGATGGTATCTTTGATGGTTTCAGGAATTTGTAGTTGCTGTCTCTCTCTCTGCTGTATCTGGGGCATTCGTTTAGGATGTGTTTTATTGTCAGCTGTGTTTGACATCTTTCGCATGTTGGTGCGTTCTCTCCTTTTGTTAGGTGCTGGTGAGTGAGTTTCGTGTGGCCAATTCTGCATCTTGTGAATGTTACTTGGTCCAATCGTCTTCCTTGGTGTGTTCTTGGTTTGCTGCTTAAATTTGGCTGTATCTCGTGTAGTTTGTTTGTTGTCTGCGTGTCCCACATGATTTGCCATTTTTCCTTGATGTATTTATTTAGCGTTGGTTTTATATCTGTAACTGGAATTTTTGTGTTTGTTGTGTCTTGTATTATTTTCCTGGCTAGTTTAGCATTTTCATTTCCACTTATTCCACTATGTCCCAGGAACCACAGAGAAGTAACAAATTCACTATTTGTAATAGAATAACACACCTCTGAATTCTATATCAACAGGCTTTGCTAGTACTATGTTACGACTATTCTATAAATACTTGAAAAGTGACAAATATATCAAATAAAACACAATCACCTCTTCCACTGTCCAAAATGAGGCCTGTGCCTGTTTGTACATTTTCCATATTTCAGGGTACTGAATGGGAAAGATTACAAAACGTCTTTTGTTGTCCCTAAGAAGTGGTTCATCTTCAACACTCTTTGGATCCATTTCCTTGTGACCATTCTGAAAAAAACAATTGAAATTCAATTAAAACATTGCTACATTATTATGGGATGTCTTTAATCAACCATCGCTACTAACACGATTCAACTGACTATGCTAGCCGGTTTAAATCAGTCTGAATGTTTACCTTTTGGAACCTGTTGATGTTCAAAATGTGTAGTTCTTTTAAAGAATAACATTTATTAATACAATCAAATGCCTAGCTTTGTTAGCAGGTCCATCAGACAGTTATATCAAACAGTGATAGAGTTCCTATTAGATTAAATATACAAGACTGAGTGGCAAAAAAAACTTTTTTAATGCTCAGAAATTATATTTTGCTCATTTAAAAATTTTTTAATTAATCTACGGATTTTAATGACCTGTTGGACTAAAAAAAAGGTTTCAAAAGAAATATATAAAGGCAGAGTAATGAGACATCATCAAAACAAACATGCCTAAATACACAACAAAACAAATTAAGAACAAATGGGTGGAAATTGACTTGTCAGAACTATGAAAAATTGGCTGAATTAAACAGAATTAACATACACACAAACCAAAAGCACTAACATCTAAACAGAAGATAAAGCTGCAGTGAAACAAATAGTAACTGGGTATGGATAAGTGGATAAATATACATGAATGTAAATCACAAATCACCTATTGTTTAGTGCCTTTCTAATGACGCATCTAAAGAGGGCTTCCTACAGAAAATAATCAAATTCCCACACTAATTGATGTGACGGATTGCATATCAGCTAAAGGACCAGAGGAGAGACCAATCAGTACCTCAACTGTCAATGTACACATGTACAATGAGATTTTCATACATTTTTCTCAATAGAAAACATATTTGGTAATGATCACACCATTTATCAGGATGACAATGCATCATTATACACAACACAACTATTAAAGCTTTTAGGACCTTTAGGAACTGCTAAATCTTTTTGTTAGGACCTTTAGGAACTGCTAAAGTTGTTCGTTAGGACCTTTAGGAACTGTTAAAGCTTTTCATTACGACCTTTATGAACTGTTAAAGCTTTTATTTTAAGTCATACTAACTCAAATACATGACTAGCAAAAGCCACAGTTTAAAGATTATCGACACATTATGATGGAAATAAGAAATGGTCCAACCATCCCACAAACTGATCTGAAAACTGGAACCAACTTGATGTGGAATATTTTTTGCCATTGGTGAAGGTTCACAACTCAAATAATTAACACCGACATTAAAGGCAGTAAGAGAACAACAAAATACTAACTTCGATCTTTCTGTTGCTGTGGTTCTTGACGGGTTTCTACTTCAGCTCATCAAAAATACCATTAATAAAAAAACGTTTCATTTCGAGGTATGAAATCATCAAGCTAATGTTCTATCGAACATAAAATGTTTTTCAGTCATTTCTGAAACATTTACTTGCCACGAAGTATAAAGCTAGGTTACCATGTTTCAAGTGTGATAGTTCCATCATTTCTGTAAATGGTTGTATATGCAAAAAAGTACAGATCCCAAAAGAAGTTCATTTTTAGTTACACATCCCGAAATAAGTTGCCAGAAGACGTTAATTGAAAGGTACTAGGCCGAATACGTTGCATAATGTAGGCTAATGTTTACAGTGAACAAAACTGTAATGTGGTTACACATCAAATCAATTTGCTCTGTATCTACTATAAATCTACTGGTCACAAAAATTAGGAGATGCTTTATAATGAAATAACCCCTAATTAAATATCACCTTATTTAGTTTATTTAAAGCGTCCATGCAGAATTAAAAGTAGTTCATACTAGAGGGACAAGTCCATTATAACACAAGCCATTTACCTCACACAGGTCTTTATTATGAAACGTTACACAACCCACATAATCGTAAAGATCCTCTCTAATCCTTATCACAGACAATACAGCAGATTTATTACCTGATATTCACTGAGGTCCGTGTGTATGGTTATCAGATGTGAGTCCATTTCTAAAACATTGTAATCAAATAAAAACTGCGATCCGATCTCGTCGGCATTTAAATCGCACACGCCAAGAGACGTGACGTAAAAACCCAACGCATCCTCTGCTCTGACGGGATCAAACCGCGTCCTTTATAGGCGCTTAAGTAGGCCACGTGCGGATCAGCGTGCGTTATCGTTTCACTGTGTGGAAACAGTGCGAGTTAGCTTTAACCAGATAACATGATTCAAAGGTTGGTTTCTTCTGACCTGTCAGTCACATGTTGCGATTAAAGTACAGTTAAAAAATTATTGAATAACATCTAATCTCCTAAAATAATTAGATTATCTATATAATATGGGTTAGAGGTAAACCTTTAGGTCTGTAGATGATAATGCTCCACTCTGACGCTTTTATGTACTGTTTGAATTTATGACATAATGGCTGTTTCACATAAGGTAATATGGAGGCGCATACCTGTATACAACACTGAAATATTGGGTGGAAAATGTTTCAAATAGTTAACGCCACAAATACAACAAACTAAGATTTTGGAGGGCTTAAAAGTAAATACAAAATAGTTAAACAAACAATTAATTCAATTACCTCTCCCAGGAAATCCTGGGTATGTTTAAAACCCTTCATGGATGAAACCAGGGGTCTCTTGGGTCTCAAAAATTAGGGAATATTTCAAAATGAACTATCACATACCTCCTAATTTGTGTGAGCAGTGTGCATTAACCAGTTGTGCCACTCAGATATAGATATAAATCTGGAGAATCAAATATTTGTATTTAAAAATGGCAACAGCAGTCCGTGCCGGTAAGGCAAATGAGAATTATTTTTAAATCTTATATCAAATATTGAATTGAGTTGCATGGTGACACAGTGATCACAAGTTCTATTCCCTGTTCAGGCTCTGGTTGTTTGGAATTTGCACTTTCTTTTCATGTCAGCATGGCCTTCCTCCCACGTTCCAAAGATGTGTTAGGTCAGTTGGTGTTTCCCAGTTTGTGTTTGCATGCGCCCTATGATGTACTGGTTCCTGACATGCATACTCTGCTGCCAGCTAGGACTAACCCTAACAGCACATTTTCCTCTGGTTGATGTGAGTATTACCTGAATTATTTTGTGCATTGCAAAAGGTGCAAGAATATTATTTGCTGTTCAGATAATTGCATGAATAAGTACGAGCTAGTAAGTGCAAGCAAGAACCATCACTCATACAAATGCATGGGCAAAGGATTAGTTTGTCAAGAACTAAAAGTTCCATTCACAAACCCCACTTAAAAATTAATGTGCAAAAGAGAAACCTTATCCAGAAGAGGTTAGAAGGCATCAAGGATGGACCATCCCACACTGGAAATGTATATTCTGGTCGGATAAATCTGTATTCCAGATCTTTTCAGAAATAAATTTACACCATGTGTGCCAGACCTTGATCAAAGACCAGTTAGAAAAGAGTTTCTTAGGGTGAAATATAAAACTCTCAAAAAAGTGCCAAAAAGGACTCTGCAATGAGTAGATCCACCATTTTTGCTGATCAATTCAAATCGTTTAGGCATGCTTGATGCAAGTGTTTCCAGGAGGCTAGTGTTAAAAGATGGCTTCACAAAGGGCACCAAGTGCCTGGAACAAGGGAATATGCAAGATGGTTCAAGAGAGTGGCGTTATTCTCCTGGAAGAAGTCTTGCACTGCAGCATTGTCTGGTTGAAAGTTTTGTGGCATTGAAGGAGAAATGACCTGTGAAGATGTGTTTTGTTTCTAAAGCCCTTCCTTTACAATGCTATTCTAATGGTTACTGAGCTGCAGTTAGCACCAATAATGGCTTTTATTCATCCCATGTCTTGACGGACAGATCCTGCGGCTCAGTGGTGGTGAATTTTTTTTGATATACTACTTGATCTTGTTCCATAGCCCTAGGAACTTAAGAAATGCAAAATGGCTATTTTACTGTGTCCAGCCTCACAGGCTGTGAGAGACCTTGCCTTCTGCCACCGTGTCATTGTGAATACTTGACAGAAAATGACACAAAATCCAAATTTATGTACAGATTTTGGCTTTTAAGGGCTGTGGTCGTAAATGATTTGATCAGCTGAAAAAAGCATGTTTGAGTGTAAATGCAGTTGTCAATAAATTGGCTGCAAAACTTGCTTACTTTTCCTGTTTTTGCATTGTAAACCACCAGGAGGTGGCTTGTAATGGCTCACCTCATGCTGAGAGGGAGCGAGAGCCGGGCTAAACATTTTGTAGGAACCTACTGCCCAAAGAAGGCATAGACTTTTGCCCATTTCTTTGTATTTAGTTCTTTAAATTTCTGTTAATAAACTGTGTTCACCTTTTGTACCTGATCGTCTGCAGTCCTGCTATTTTCTCCTTATTAATGTTTTTTCCCCCCACTCTTGCACAAACTATTGAAGACTTTGTCTCCTTTTTGGTTTATTCACAAAGCATCCTCACAAGGAGCGTACCATTCAGACTTATCAGTAACAAATCCAAAAGCCTGGGTCAATCATGGTATGGGGTTGTGTCAGTAAGCTATTTAAATTTAGGTGATTGCAATGTTTGTTACCTCTGGGTATTCAAATTTCTTGCCACATTCCAAAATCGTGTTGGGTTAACTGCCATTAGTGTCCCACTGCCCCCTCAACACTCATGAAAATGACCACTAAAGCTCTTAATCCATAAAAGAAAGATAATTACACATAAAAATAGTTCAGATTAGAAGGTTATCCTTGTCCTTCAATATAGTTGGTTCTCATTACCTTTCACATCTTATGCTTTACATATCATATAACATTCTCTACCTCACAAGACCCACCAGTGCAATATATTTTAATTCTAATTTTACTACCTATACACTGCCACTTTACTTTTTATTTAACTTCGCTTTTTACTTAATTACTTCACCTTTTCTATTGTATTTGTATTATTTTGTATTTTACACGAATGATGGAGCATCTATGGCAACTGCAATCCCCCTGGGGATTAATAAAAATTCTGATTCACTACTCAGTGTTTTCATAGTGTTCATAGTGTTAAAAAAGACAGAGCGTTTCTTCAAATGATGAAATGTATTCTTTTAATGTTAGTTTTATTAATACAATATTACAGTCAAAAACAGGCTATGGTCCATGATTACTGCATTACACAAGAATCCTACGATGCTAATGTAGTGATTTCATTACCAGGGTAGAGACATGAGTATTCAACAAAGCTCTTGGAAGGTCAACAGCATTTTTAAGATATGATCAAAAGTTTATTTGAACCAAACATTAAGCGCTTGATCATTTAACACTGTCCATTTAAAACACCACAAAGGTTAATGAACATTCACTCCCAGAGAACCAGTAGGTATGGACAGTCGGGTTCCAGTAAATAAATATATAACTATTTAAAAGCTGAGAATTCAACTTAATGCCATCAGTGGTTATGATCAAATCTTAAATAGCTCTTTACACATATTCCTGTGGACAATTTAAATTGTGGCATTTTGGTATTTACAGAACTGTGGCATTTTAAGCAATTCTGCTCCAAGTCACGTGTGTCAAATATACAATAATGGTATCTGTGCCTGGAAAAGAGCAGGTACCTGTTAAAATCTCATAGGTACTCCCAATATCCAAAAGTCTGTCACAGTAAATACAACCAGGGACTATTATACACGCAGCACTACTGGGAAGTGCTGCCACAACCCACGTACTGAAGATATGAAAAAAGGAGCCTAAACATACTACACAGTTCTATAAACTCATTGCCAACAACGATGGGTAATCACCGATATTTAATCAAAATAATTTACGGTGTCAATCTACACACTGGGCCATAACATGTTTGAGTCTATATTCTAACTCAATAAAATCACATTTGCTTTTAATATAGACGAGTGCATGTGATGAAACACATAACTCATTTACAAGACTGTCAGCAGGTAATCAGTATAGAATTAAATTAATTGAACACTCATGTAAACGATTTTTGACACAGAAACCCAAAAGCTGGGATTCCATCTCCACAGTCATCCATTTTGTTGCATACGTTCTTACTAAATGCTTCTTGAATCCATTTGCTGATAAGGAAACCAATAATTTCAATTAATAATTTGTGAATCTCACATAAAAATCTATTATTTCGTGATCCCAATGCTACTGGTCATATTCTCCTGAAGCTAAGCATCATTGTCCCGTCCGTGGCGGCTGGATCAGCCACAGTGCCCAGGGTCCGAGCCAGAGTCCTACAGGCCATACTGCACTAATGAAATATTCTTCATTGTGTCAAGACAGATTCCAGCCTCCTGCATCAAAAACCTGAGAAAGAAACACCAGTAAGAAGACCATATAGCAAGATCATCCCAACACTTCTAAATCAGTCTGTTACACGTGAGAGCGCTCTAGTGAAGAACGAGTTCCGGAGTTTGCAGCACAGTACTGGCTTTATTCATGGCATACAACTGGATATAGTGCAGCTGTCTGACTAGGTTTTAAATTAGACTGGATGCTTTCCGTGTATGTGTGATAAAGTTCAGGATATTTCCTGGTGTAGACCCTTCAAAAACTTCGTATTTGTTTTATTGCTTAATTTACTTAATCAATGACCTAGGAAAAGAAAACGTCTCTTACAGCTACTACTGGTGCCAAGTACTCTACTGGTGGAATGCTAAACCTGTGCAAGTAATCAATTTCATATCATTTTCATCTTCCCTATTTTACCCATCTATCTTGAAGCCAAACAAAGCAAAGTCTTTACAATGGGAGAAGCTGGCAACTTAAATCAGGTAACTGGTATACTTCATGAGTAATTTGATTACCAGAGTAAAATCCAGCTCCCTTTATCAGATTCCTTAATCTGATTTCTAGATTGGAGTTGAATATCAAACTGGGATCTGAGATGGTGCATGTTTGTTTGTTTAATTATTTAGCTAATTTAACGTCGCTATCAACATCAGTGGCCATTTCAGTGACGCACACAAGGTTATATCTATACACAAGGTCATCTCATATGTATACACAAGTCAATACCAATTTAGTGCAATAGATTAACCTAACAACAATATTTCTTTCCATGTCAGCATGGCCTTCCTCCCACGTTCTAAAGATGTGTTAGGTCAGTTGGGGTTTCCTTGTGTGTGTTTGCATGTGCCCTACGATAGACTGGTTCCTGGCATGTCTGACTGTGGGAGAAAACCAGAGTATCCAGAGTAAACATTTACGGCATTTAGAGAGCGACTTACAACTCATACAGTCTTACAATTCAAGCAGTGGTGGAATAAGGGCCTTGTTTAAGAACCCAACTTTGGCAGCTTGGTAGAGTTGGGATTTGAACCCTGTTTAGTACCTTAACTGCTAGGCTACCACAGTACCGCAGTATTGCAGTATGCAGTGCAGATGCTGAGTACATTTAAGCTCCACACAGGAAGGACCCAGGCCGCTCCACCCTGGGACTGAACCACCTTCTTGCTGCTTGCTCTTGAGAAAGGCTGTTTAATTGCTTAGATCGTACTTGTAGGTCTGTATCAGTTCTGAGACGTATTGGATAAAACAATTTTCAAAAAAACTGGAATTGTAACTTCCTATGCTAACAACGTGTGCCCTTGAGAAAACAGGCATCACAATATACAGAAAGGAAGGCTTACATTGCTTGCAGAATATTAAATTAAAGAACTAGCTGTGTGATAACTAGGTATCTCTTAAAATATAAATTTTATACTGATTTGACCAGATACCTCAAATTCAATACTAATGCCAACGTGATGCAGTGAGGGTCGTAGTCAGACAGCATTTGGGGTGTGTTTATACATGTAGTTTGGTTCACTTGGTCTGGCCCAAAGCAGAAAATGATACATCAAGTTTTAGTCCAGGTTCAGTTAGCTGACATTCTTAACATCAGACAAAGATATGTACATAAACATCATTTGAATAAGCTTTTACAGGGCATATTTGGCAACCAAACTTGCTTTACGATCATAACTTTGGCAACTATGCTGCGTGACGTTAAGCACGATCGTACTGATTTGAAATGTTTCTGGCATTATCCTTTAAGAAAATGTAGTTCTTAAATGGGAGTAATGATAAAAAGGCAGTATTCAGTGTGTTGTTACCAGTCACTTGTAGACACTGTGTAATACACAGGTGGTTTAGCAGAGTCGCTGATGACTGCCTCCTCTTGACTACTGGCGCCCATGTTTTTGAAGATAAGCCAGTCTCCCACAGAGAGCTCAGGAAGAAGGCAGTGCTCCATCACCTGGTCCAAAGCGTCACAAGTCGGGCCCCACAAGCTACTACAAAACAGTGGCTCATCTGCCGAGAACAACATCTGCAAACAAAATAAAAAATACCATTAAAAAAAAATAAAAAATACTACCAGACTTGAAGCCACCTGATTTATTAATGCTTTTATTTTTCTTTAATGTAAGAAATGCATTCGTAGGGTTTAATTACCTTGTGTACCATGGGGGATGGAATGGTGTTTCCCATCAGCTTGCTGACAAAAGATCCAAATACACCATCGCTCAAATAGTATGCAAGCTCTTGGTTTTCACTGGGGGTCAGCTCTGCTGAGGGGTTAAATTAACAGACGTGAGAACATGTATACAAGTTTGAGATGATATTACAGAGAGTACAGGTATATTGCATGCCCAATGCTTAAAATTTCTCTCATTAAGGATATTAACTTACTGGAGTACCAGTTAAAAGATTATTGTAACATTTCCCAAACTTAATCGCACAATAAATTAAGTTAAAAAATGTCTGAACGGAACGGAGGAAGGAGCAACACTGCTTGTTATTTTTTGAAAACATCTTATGTCATATCGGTATTAATCTTTAGAGGAGCACGACTACAACAGTACAAGTCACAAACACCCACTGTGGGAATACTTTGTTTAACGTAAAGTAAGCAGCGCTACCACTAGGTAGACCCGATTATGGGTCCCAGAGGTGCCTTTGGTCAGGTTTTAGACAGGCATGATTGGTTGTGCCTTTGAGAAGACGCCAGGCGGGCACAACAGTGACCCCTGCAGAGTCTTACAATGCACTGGCATCTCATCCAGGACATGCCTGTGCCCTAGGAAATACAGAATATGATAATGTCCAGACCTCATCCCAGCTCGGTACTGCAAAACCAGTCCTAGTGAAACTAAAGTGACTGACCATGACGATGGATTTATTAATTCCAGTTCCTCTTGATTAAAAAACATTAGTGCCCAAATGTTTAGGTATAAAGAAAATCTTTGGTATAAATTTCAACTTTTAATGTTATAATTTTTACATCAAGTTTATCTTCCCATTTAAACCTACAAGTAAAAGCCAGTGAGATACCAGTGAGATAGGTAAACCATGTTTGTCATTTTAGTTGTAGTGTACTTATAATAATAAGCAAGAGAACGTCCTAGGTCATTAGTACATTAAGCCATGTTAAGCTTTTTCTTTATAGATTTGAAGGGGAAAAAAGCTTACTGTAAAATGATTCATAAAGGACTGTACTGGTAAAAAGTTAAGGAACCCACCTCTAGACTCACCATGGAGATCCTTAGCCACCAATTTCTTGCCAATTACATTTACAGCCAGAGTAAAAGAGGAAGACACGTAAAACATTCCTGGTTCAGCAATGATGCGCACCCCAGACATAAAAGGAAAATAGGCGTCTAGGAACGGTCTAATAGCAGCATGGGTCTATTTATGGAAAATTAAAAAGAAACAAATTCAGCACACCTGTTACTAAAATGTAAATATTATTGTGGCATAGGTAAAGAAGTACAATACAAATGTCACCTGCTTTAACTGCAACTCAGAGTCACTGAATCCACTCCCAAGATCCAAAATCTCCATATTAAACCCAAGCTCCTCCTGTGAACGAACAAGCAGAATTAGACACTTAACCAGTAACAAACCATGCACATCCAGTTCCATAGTAGCCTATGTATTCTAATCCTAAAAAACTGAACACTAGGTCTACTTTCAAAAGCCTACTGTCAGAAACAATCAAATCTGCTTACTGTGTACCAGCCTATTATTAAACATGTGTCAATGGATTTCAAAAAGTCATTTTCCTCCACTCACCCCCATATCAAACACACAACGGGCATCAGACAGTGCATGGGCATACACCTGCGGGTCCTTGCATGATGCTGGTACATGGAACCTAGGGTTATGAAGACAATTGGACCTCAAACTTGTGGAAATCAGTATTACTTTGAACATGAATGATGTTATAAAAAGGACTTACACTACACCAACAACATCCACACCCAGTTCCTTAGCAGCTTCTAAAAGATGCCTACAGCTTTTGAGATTGCAGCCAAACACCATGCTTGTTTCCTCAGTCTGAGGCTCAGTGCACAACTGCAAGAGCAATCTGTGAAGTTTCAAAGAGCAGAATTTGAGTTTGGGCCAGGACGGCTCGCCACAACAATGGAATGATGAATTCTGAATTCTATCTGCAAATTAAAAACCATAATGACGGGTCATCTGTCCATAAACTAAATCTCAAAAAGAATGTGGGTCATTGCAGTAAAAGAGGCCCAAAGCACACAACGTGTTTGAGCAAAAGATGGAGACAAAAACAACTTGAAATTAAGTGAAAATAAATGGTGTTCACACACACACACACACACACACACACACACACACACACACACACACACACACACACACACACACACACACAC
>JAUZST010007331.1:0-14246 GCA_034779995.1 Parotocinclus haroldoi | reverse complement strand
GCAGAATGCAGCAGCTTGAGTGCTAACTAGAACTAAGAAATTTGATCATATCAGTCCTGTTCTGTCGTCTCTACACTACTCATTTAGAAAAAAAATATATAGTTTATTTTCTTTAATCTCATCAGATACATGTTGGACAACCGCTTACTGCTAAAAATTCTGGGTATGGGTTTCCATGACCAAGCAACTGCATGCAAGCTTTACATGGTCAAGCACTGGATGGAGTGGTGTAAAGCACACTTTCACTAGACTCTGTAGTACTGGAAATGTACTGTGTATGTGGCAGCCTGATGGGTTTGAAGGCCAGGCAAACATTACCTGACTGGCTGAGCTGTGCCAACTGTAAAGTTGTGTAGCTCCTTTCTTACAGTAAATTCTTACAGGAAAATCTTTGTGATTCAGCATATCAATACATCTTAGACAACAGACTGATTCCAAGTTTGCGAGAAGCAGGCAATCATATGGCAGCAACTTGATGCATTTAGGTATATAGACATGATAAAGACAACCTGCTGAAATTTAAACCAAGCATCAGAATGTTGAGGAAAGCAGATTTAAGTGACTTGTAATTGGTGCAAGGCAGACTGGTTTGAATGCTTCAGAAACTGCTTATCTGGAACCTCTCTAGGGTTTGAGAGATTCCTTGTTTTTAAAATATGTGAGAGATACTGGTTTGAGCTGACAAGACTCAAAAAACCACTTGTTAAAATCAAAATATACAGAAGACCATACTGAGTTGTACTCCAATTCACACAGGCTCACCAAAACACTAGAATTCAAGAAAAATGTAAATTTGTTAACACAATCAAACACATTTTGAGTCTAGAAACCCAGTTTCTCAGAATTTGGATATTAACGATGGAACAGTGCTGTCTGAAATAAGTGGTTTTTCTGGGTGTATATGATACGGCAGCAGCGTTTCCCAATCATTAGAATAGTCAATTCCATTTTCAGTTACCTGTGATGAACGACAACATTTTGATCTTTCAGGGATGATAACTTTTGAACCACATAAGATATTGCAAATCTGACTGCAGCAATCATTTTCTGGGACAATTTTTCATTGACCTGAAACATGACCACCTTGCTATTGGAAAAACTTGCCCCTCATCCAATATTTTGGATTTTGCAACTTTCACAATGGCGGCTATATTCCAGGCAAACCGTAAAAAATAGGCAGTGAAGTTATTGCATGATGTGGCTAGAAAACTGTCTGGTTTTCAACCAACACAAGTGGGCACATGTCACCCCATTGCTCACTGAGCTCCACTAGCTACTGGTTTCTGCTCGTATCAAAATCATAACTCTCACGCTAACCTTTAAGGTGCGCACATGACATGTTCCCTCCTACTTATACTAGCTCCTTAAGGCTTACGTTACCTTCCGGTCACTACTCTCCTCCAATAAACACCATCTAGCTTTGCCAAAACTACACACAAAGCAATCCAGGCTGTTCTCATTCCTTGTTCTCTGCCAAGTGCTACCAGAGCAGCAGCGTCCCTCGCTACCTTCAACAAGCTCCTGAAGACTGAGCTTTGGTTTCTACTCTTGGATTTCTACTTTTTTATCAATTATTATTTTACATTGGATACTTATGTAAACTTGTACTTTGGAAACTTATCACTTGTAAGTCGTTTTGGATAAAAGCCATATGTTCCCCCACCCCCTGGTTTGGTAATACCATATTCTGCGCTATTATCTGAAGACTCTATGATAAACGACAATACTGACACTCTAAATAACACACATATTCAGACCCTTTACTCAGTACTTAGTTGATGCACACCGTTGATCTACATTTCTCTTTTTCTCTCATCTCTCTTGTTATGTCCATGTTTTGTTCCTCTCCCTTAAATGTAAGCCCTCTCGACTTTCATTTTGTGCACCACCTTTTAAATTCAAATTAAATGCCCTCTGCATAGTCCTGGGATTTCATGACACTTCATAATATTTTGAAGCTATGAATCATTTGAAGAAATTATTGTAGCAGAAACACTGCTAGCTTTGTACTTTGCTCCATTTAACAGTCCCTCATCCCTGACATCTCCCTATTCCAGCCACTGAAAAACACCCCACAGCTTGATACTGAGATGACCATGCTTCATGCTTGACTTTTGAGTAGTGCCTGATTTCCTCCAGACATGACACTTGGTCTTGGTTTTAGCAGACCAGATGAATTCAGATAATCAGTCTGAGAGTGCTTTAGGTGTTAGATGCTTTTACTAATTTATTGCAAACTCCAAGCAGCTTTCATATGTCTTTTACTGAGGAAAGGTTTCTATCTGACCATTAAACCCAGATTGGTTGTAGTGCTGTAGTGCTGATGGTTGCATAGCATCTGCACACAGGATCTGTGGAGCTCATTGGCCTTTCTCCTCCAGTTACTTGGTTTTGTGGAGTGGTCAAATCTAGGAAGAGTTGGGTTATTCAAAACTTCTTTCTTCTTATGTAGGTATCTGTGTTCTTGGGAACTTTCAGTGTAGCAGAATGTTTTGTAGCCTTCTGTGGATTTATGCCTTCACCCAATCCTGTCTCTGAGCTCTACAGGCAGTTATATAGACATGTTTGTGTCTTGTGATTCATGTCCAGTGAACTGAATCCAACCTAGTGCAGAAACATGTTAAAGATAATCAAGAATAAAGAGTCAAATTTCATGTGTCATAGCGTTGCATATGTATGTATACTGCTCACAAATACTAGGGAATATTTCAAAATGAATACGAAGTGTATCCCACAAGAACTACTTAACAATCCGATCCTGTTCATTCCCCATAGCTGTCAGTGTGTTTTGACAGTATTGGGTGACCATACACCCTACTGTACACACTAGTCAATATGTGGCACTCTCATCCATTGACATGTTTCTGTTCACCCTCATTAATATATCACTTGCTTCTCAATCACCATAGAGTTTGCTTCTCATTTGCATCAAGCAACATTTCATTTGCTTTTCTGATGACATTCTTGAATTAAATAAAATCAAATGCCTCTTTTGTAAATCATTTCAGTTTCAATTTTGAAATATCCCCTAACTTTCCCCTATATATGCAGTGGGGAAAATAAGCATTTGATACAGTTTTCTCACCTACAAAGAATGGTCTAAGGTCTGTAATTTTTACAGTAGGTACACTTCGTATGTGACAGAATCTAAAAAAACCCCGTAAAAGATTCTTAAATGATTTAAATAATTTAAAATAAAGATTTTTAAATAGCTCATTTGCATTTTATTGCATGAAATAAGTATTTGATCACCTACCAACTAGGGCTGAGCCATATCATATATTTTATGATAATACTGGTATAATTTTTGAAAAATGATAATAAACATCCATATCGTGATATTTTTACATGTTTATGTGATGACATAATACATTTATACAGAGTGTGGTGTACGTCCATTACATGATTTATAGGGAGAGCAACAGATATGGTGGAAAGTGGTTCTGCAGTGGGGGAATTTGTCACAAAAATGGAGCGACTTTGGTGTGGAGGTGGTTTTGGTTAAAAATATCAGATGTACAACAAATTACAGTAATATGTAAGCTATGCAAAAGGTCTGTAACAACAAAAGGGGGAATTGCATCTAATTTATCACCTCAAGCAGAAGCACTCAGTTGAATATGAGGAAAGTTAAAAATGCTGTGAGGTGAGGTATTTTAAAGTATAAAATATATCTTTGCAGTTGCATTTAATTGAAATATATTGCCAAATATATTGTTATTGCTAAATATTTTTTCCCAAAATATTGTGATATTACTTTACTTTACTTCATATCGCCCACCACTACTACCAACCAGCAACAATTCTGTCTCTCAGAGACCTGCTAGTTTTTCTTTAATATGCCCTCCTATTCTGCACCCATTACCTGTATTAATTGCACCTGTTCGAACTTGTTACCTGTATAAAAGACACCTGTCCAGACACTCAATCAATAGCACTCCAACCTTTCCACGCCCAAGACCAAAGAGCTGTCTAACAACACCAGGTACAAAATTGTAGGCTGCAATGGGCTACAGGACAATAGGCAACAGCTTGGTGAGATTCGAAAATGGAAGAAACTTCAAATGATCTTTGTAAAATCTTTTTGTACAAAGTGCAACGCCAAAAACTCCAAAATTGGGAAGCATGGGGGTCTAAACATCATACTTTGGGGTGCTTTTCTGCAAAGGGGAAAGGATGACTGCACTGTATTGAAGGAAGGATGGGGTCATATATTGCGAGATTTTAGCCAATAACCTCCTTCCTTCAGTAAGAGCATTGAAGATGGGTTGTGGCTGGGTCTTCCAGCATAGCAATGACCCAAAACACACAGCCAGGGCAAATAAGGAGTGGCTCCGTTAGAAGCATGCCTGAACTCAACAGAAAACTTTTGAAGGGAACTCAAACTTAATGTTTCACAAAACTTCACAACAATCAGTATGGAGGAGTAGCTCAAAAGCCCTGGTGCAAACTTGTTCAAGATCTACAGGAAACATCAGACCTCTGTAATTGCAACGTTTTTCATACAATATATTAAATTCTGCTTTTCTATAGTCTCAAATATTTATTGATGCAATAAAATCCAAATTAATAATTTAAGAATCAATCAATGTGAGTTCTGTATTTTTTTAGATTATGTTAGATTACGTTATTAAGTGTACCTACGATGAAAATTGCAGACCTCTCCATTATTTGTAGGTGGGAAAACTTGCAAAATCATTGGTGTATCAAATACTTATTTTCCCTGCTGTATATGAGGTTTGGTCATTCAATGGAATCAATTCATTCATCATCTAAGAACTGAATTGATACTTTCATCACATAAGGCCAGAAAGCATAAGATCTGACCGTGGGTCCAAGGATTTCATCCCAACACCTAATAGCAGTCAGGGTGCCGTTGTCTAGCCTGTAGAGGTCTGTGGGTCCTTCCAGGGATATGCCTCCCAAAACCATCACTGATCCACCGCAAAAACAAATCTTACTGAATGATTGCAGGTGGCATAATGTTCTCCAGACCTTGTCACATCTGTCTCAAGTGAAACCTGCTCTCAAAACTAGTGGACAATCAGCCAGGAAAGACAAGGAAGGAAGGAATGTCAGTGGCGTCCATGTATTAAACCGTTTTGGAGGTCGTCTCATTGTTGCTCCTCTAGTGCACATGTTGTTAATATTATTAATAACAAATACCAAAACTGTAACAAGTTAATGATCACTGTATAACATACTCACTTGACTGTCTCATAGCTGTTTGAAAGCACATGAGGCAAATGTGATTTGAGAGACACTAGCACATCAGAATTATGCAGGATATCCTGTGGCTGCGTGTTGCCTCATATTGCAGGTCTTTCAACTGGCATTTTAAGCAGGATACTGTTCACCCACACACAGCAAGGCATTTTCAGGAATGTCACTTCACTTGGCCTGCGGAGTTACCAGGTTTATCACCATTATGGGTCCTGCTAGGATGCCAGCTTCGACAGCATACAAGTGTCTACAGGCCCAGCTGCAACATCTGTGCAGAAATGTACCACAGGATTCAATACAGAACCTCTATGACTTGTACCTGGCCTAGAGGTGGCTCAATAGGGCACTAGAGCCTCCTTTTAATAATACAGTTTTCCCCAATAATCTTATATTGTTTCTCTAATATTGTAACACATACATATATCATCATAACATTTATACATATAAAGATTAATTTAATTCAACAACTGTTTGGTGCGTTATTTTTTGTCAATGTGCGTATATGCTCTGCTCTTAAAAGTTGGGCGATATTTCCGAATGAATACGAAGAGGATCCCTCAAAAACTGTGTAATTATTCCTTACCAGTTATCAGTTAATTATTTGTCTTCCAAAACATTTATACTCCCAGATAATCATTAGGAAGCCATACGTGATATGTGTTAAGCGTGTGGCCCTGCGCTGGCATATGGCGTTATCTAATTCGACCAATGGGTTAACAGATTGTAGGCCTGACGTCACACGTGCGGATGCGAGGAATGAGAAGGTGCGACGTACGCTGGGCTCGCGCACAAACAGCGTTCTCGGTATTTGTGGTGAACCGCGAAATACATCCGACGTGAGAGACAGCCGTTATGGCGAAGCAGGATCCCGAAGAATTAAGATGAACAAATCAAGCGCTGGTAGGATGTTGTGGACGACGGGAATTACTAACATATGTGAATCTGTCATGCAACCGTACCGTGTCGAGGTCGGTTTTATTTTCCTGGATTACTGAAGGGATTAACGGGTTTTAGGCCGTAGACCAACTCGGAAGAAAACGCACTGAATCAGAGTGGAAGGCGTGTTTGTATTCCATGTTGTACTGGAATGAAAGTCACCCTCCATGGCTCTAAACTGGTTAGATAAAATGGATACGGTGAAAAAGAGAGGCTAGCGGGACAGAGCAGCGTAATCTCTCCTCTGCAATGTCTACACTCGGTCTCAATTTGCACTCCGATTCGTCCGATGCGGTCGAGATTTCAGCACCAGCAGACCTGGACAGCGCCTGCGCGGGCTACTCTCAAACTCTTCCAGACGCGCAAGGAGACTCCGATCACCCGCCTCTATCTCTTAGTTCCAGGGAAACCGGGGGGCTCGGTATGGCACTGGAGGAGGAACTGGCCGTGCTCACACGGGAACGGGAGGAGGAATTTGCCATTAACGAACATGATGCGGATCTGTTAGCGCTCTTCCGACAGAAGGAGAAGGACTTGGTCCTGGCTGCAAAACTAGGCAAAGCGCTGCTTGAGAGAAACCAAGACCTCACGAAGCAATATGAAAAAATGAGCAAAGACCTAAATGAGAAACTGGAGGTATGTAATGTTTTTTTGTAATCAACAGGGAAAAGTTGATTTAAAGTCTTTACTGAACCCACCCCTTGGACAACCCTGATGCAAATGCTACTTTGACATAATTTGGGTATTGGAACTTTTTAAAAATAATAAATGTAAATATATTTTTTTCTTAAAAATTATCTAGAAAAAAACTACAGAACATCACATTGTTTGATTTTTAAATGAAGTTCTAAACAAAACTTACAGAAACCTTTATTTGTAATTACAGAGGTCAGACATTTCCTGTAGTTCTTCACCGAGTATGCACACACTGCAGTAGGAATTTTTGGCCTACTTCTCCATGCAGATCTTCTCTAGATCTTTTAGGTTTGGGGGCTGTCACTGGGCAACATTGAGTTCCAGGGTTCAGGTCTGGAGACTGGCTTGGTCACTTCTTAATATGCCCCTAACAAAACCATTGCTTAGTTGCCCTGGCTGTGTGGTTCAGGTGATTGTCATGCTGGAAGACCCAGCCACAACCCATCCTCAATGCACTTATATAGGGAAGGAGGTTGTTGGCCAAAATCTTGAGATACACCCCACCCCTTCATTTATTACGGTGCAGTTATCATGTCCCCTTTGCAGAAAAGCATGCGTGCACATGTGCATGCGTGCGTGTGCGTGCGTGCATGTGTGTGTGTGTGTTGATGAGACACTCATGTATGACATGTACAACCTCAATTCCAGTGAAGTTGGAATTAAACTTAAATAAAAACAATGTGATGATTTGCAAATCCTTTTCAACCCATATTCGCTTGAATAAACTACAAAGACATCTATAAAAAATAAACTATAAACAGATCAACTTTATTGTTTTTTTTGCAAATATTCACTCGTTTCCAATTTGATGCCTGCAGGACATTCCAAAAAAGTTGTGATGGGGCATGTTTACTACTGTGTAACATCAGCATCCACCAAGTGTTTGGGAACTGAGGACACTAATTGTTTAAGCTTTGTAGGTTTAATTATTTCCCATTTTTGCTTGATATACAACTTCAACAGTCTGGGGTCTCCGTTGTTGTATTTTGCACTTCAAAATGTGCCCCACATTTTCAATGGAAGACAGGTCTGAATTGCAGACAGGCCAGTCTAGTACCTGCATTCTTATATTATGAATCCACGCTGTTGTAACATGTGCAGAATGTGGCTTTGCATTGCCTTGCTGAGATAAACAGGGACGTCCCTGAAGAAGACGTTGCTTGGATGGCAGCATATGTTACTCTAAAATGAGTATGTACCGTTCAGCATTAATAGTGCCTTCACAGATGTACAAGTTACCCATACCATGGGCACTAACACACCCCCATACCATCAGAGATGCTGGCTTTTGATATCCAGACAGTCCTTTTCCTCTTTGGCTTCTTTAACGTGGCTGCAACACACACTAGATTATACCTATACACAAGTTCATCTAAAGACTAGTCATATATATATATATATATATATATACAAGTCAATGCCAATTTAGAGTAATCAGGTAACCTAACACATGTATGTTTGGATTGTGGGAGGAAATCGGAGTACCCAGAGTAAACATGCAGACTCCACACAGAAAGGACCCAGGCCACTCCACCTTGGGATTGAACTCAGGACCTTCTTGCTGTGAGGCAGCGGTGCTATCCACCGAGTCACCGTGCTGCTGATTGAAATGTAGACTCGACAGACCACAGGACACCTTTGCACTTTGCATCAGTCCATCTCAGATGTGCTCTATTTATACCCAATCATGACACTCACCTGTTTATAACTAACCTGTTCACCTGTGGAATGTTCCAAACAGATGTCTTTTAAGAATTCCTCAACTTTTCCTGTCATTTATTGCCCCTGTCCCATATTTTTTGGAACATATTGCAGAATTCAAAATGAGTAAATATTTGCAAAAAAACAATAAAGTTTATCTTTTTGAACATTCAATATCTTGCCTTTGTAGTGTATTCAACTGAATATAGGTTAAAATGGATTTGTAAATCATTGTATTCTTTTTTTATTTATGTTTTTTAATTGGGGTTGTGTAATAAAATTTAGTTTGATCTAAACAAGACTCCAAGAAATCCAAGACTAGTGTGGGCACTGATAGTTCTAATGCCATCCAGCAGGTAAAAGATTTTAGTGGCGTGGCACCCTCAACTCAGCATGAGGTGGGGAAAGTGAGAGGGGGCAATGATCACAGGGTCTGAGCAGAGTTGTGGGTCTGGAAGTGCTGGTGGAAGAACAGCTTAGAGTAAATAGAAAATGTTGTTAGTGATGTTACTGTTGATAGTAACATATTCTAAGAGTATCCAGGGACAACAATATCACTGTATATTACACTGTTGCTTAAAAGGTCATAACTAAAAGGTGACAGCCATGAGGCATCCCATGACCAATCCCATATGACAACAGTGATCCACCTTCTCTATTGTCTCAAGACAGAAGTCCAGTATCCCAGATCATAACAATGTTCTTTGGAAATGAACGCATTGTTCAGCTCTTTGTCTAAATCAGTGAGGTACAACTTTGTGCCTTAGAGGAATTAAGTATAGCACAACCCAGCAATGTCGCACAACACATCTGACCCAGCAACAAGGTTGTAACCGGCTTAAAGATCACTTCAGGGCAGGCAAACCAGAGACTACCCCAGTCCTCTGGACCAAAATCATCACATTCTAAGGTGTTTGCCATAGAATTTAATCTTAGTGCAAATAATTAGTTTTACAACTTGTGAATAAAGAAGAAATAATCCGTAATCAGTAATCTGTATCGGCTGCTAATCAAACATTGAGCAAGGCTCAAAAAGTGACCCATCCTCTATGGGTGTCCGAGATGTTAATTGAATAATTACTTAAAAGTATATTAAAGTAATAGTACAATTAAGTAAATAATTAAATATAATTTAAATCAATAATAAAACCTTAAATTAGTAATAAAATTCAAAATAAATAACAAAATAGATTTAGATAGATAGATAGGAATTACTGCACTCTGATGGGTCCCAGGCATGGTGGGACTGGTTATTGTTATTGAAGACCAGTAGAGTGATGCTGAGGTGGAGAAACATCTAAGTGTGAGGTGTTGGAACTGGTACTGAAACATCAGCTCGGATAGAAAAGAGAAAATATAGCTACTTATGGCTTAGGAGCACAGATTATATCATTAATTTCTGATGCCATGTGCAGCATGAATCTCCAGCAGAACTAACTTTAGCAGCATAGCTAAAGCGGAAGAGCCAGAAGTTAATATAACCAAGACACAAGAGCCAACCTGAGGAATGTTTCATAGTCTAAATCTAACCAAAAGCCTGAGTAAATAAGAATGTTTTTAGCCTAGACTTAATTATGGAGAGTATCTAACTCTAAAGTGGGAAGTTTATTCCATAGTTGGAGGCCAAGTATGAGAAAGCTTTTCCCCCTGCAGTGACTTTTTTAGTTCTAGGTACTGAAAGAAGTCCTGCACCCTGTGAGCGAAGTAGACGAGCTGGATTGTAAGATTGTAAGAGTTCACTCAGATAATGTGAGGCCAAACCATGTAGAGCTTTATACGTTACAAGAAGTATTTTATAATCAATGCAAAGTTGAACTGGTAATCAGTGTAGAGACGACAGAAAATGACTGATATGATCAAATGAAGTTTATTTAGAAATTTATTAGATCATCCAGCGAGTATCCAAGCATTACAGTAATTCAGTCTCAAGGTTATAAATGCATGAACCAGTTTCTCTGATGATATTAGAGATCATTAAGTACCCTAATTAATGCTGTTTCTGTACTGCAATAAGGCCTGAAACCTTACTGAAATGTTTCATAACTACGGCTATTTTGGAGGTAACTACAGAGCTGCTGATAAACAGCTTTTTCCAAGATTTTGGAGAGGAACGGTAGATTTGAGATTGGTCTATAATTAGACAGAACACAAGGGTCAAGGTTGACTTTTTTAATCAGGGGTTTTATTACGGCGCATTTAAAGGATTTTGGCACATAACCACAGGTAAGGGCTGAGTTTATGATAACAAGTAGTGGTTCTATAATATTGAGTATTAATTATTTGAGTAAATATGTAGGGATTGGATCTAATAACAACGTTGCTGGCTTAGATGAGCTGTGAGGAAAGTTCAGTATTAGTGACTGGGTTAAAGTATTATAGTCCTGAATTGAATTAAACAGAAATCTACACTAGTGTTAATTTAGTTAATCTGGAGACTGTATTATATAAAAATCCAGGATTATTCTCATTTTTCTATATGATTGAGAATAAATACACAGATTTAGCTTTAGTAAGGGCCTGTTTATACTCCATACACCATGCTATCCCTCCATGTGAAATACCTCCAATTTACTACGTCGCCACTTGCATGCTAAACTACGAGCTTTTTGCTTTAGAGTACGGGTATGGTCATTGTACCAAGGTGTCAGCTTTTTTTCTCAAATAAATTTGACTCTAGCAGGAGCAACTATATACAAAATTGAGTGAAATACACATTCTAATTGGTTAGTTGCAAGCTCAAGATGATCGAGCTCTGTAAGTGTATTAAAAGCTAGGTCTGGAAGGTTATTAATAAACGCAGCTGGAGTATCTGAAGTAATAGTGCTCAGTGATCAGAAATCAAATCACTATGAGGGGAAAACATTACATTATCTATATTGATACCAAACGTTAATATTAGATCTAAAGTATGATTACAGGGGTGGTTCGGTCCTGCCACACTTGAGTGAAACTCAAGGATTCTAAGCTGGACTTAAAAGCTCACACATGGACTCTGGCTCTGAAGCTCACTAAGGCTCCCTATTATGTCAGGCACAAACCCTAGTTTCTGGTGTCTCTAAATAAAGTCACCTATAACCAGAGCTCTTTCAACAGGCTGCTCAGTGGGTGTTTCACTGAGGATAAGGTAAGGTAAACCTGTTGGACACATGAACAGGTAAAAAGTGGTGCTCTGGCGGGCTAGCCTTACAACTACATCGCAGAACCGTCACTTGCCCTGCTACGAGAGCGCTGCTGCAGGAGAGACACTAACTATGCTTGTGGCATCCAGATTTTGTAAGCTATAATCTGAGCTAGCTTTTTCTAATGTCTAGATGTGCACCTCTAACACAATCTTTTCCGCCAGATTAACTACAAGCCTACACTTATCACAAACAAAATTTACACTAATGACGGAAGAACAATAGCTAAACATGCCACACTCAGCACAGGGAACAAGTGCAGCAGTAGCCATGTTACCTCTTCTTCTTTCCTCGCAGTTCAAGTTCTGCTTGATGCAGGGACTCATACTGTTCATACCCACGAAGATGCGACGAGGGAATACTTTGTGTTGCGTGTCGCATCGCCTGTCGTCAAAGACTCAATGCCAATTTATAGACACCAATTAACCGAACACGCATGTCTTTGGACTGTTGGAGGAAACTGGAGTAAACGTCACCCTGGGACCCACCTAACCACTGTGCTGCCCAGTAGTAGCCATGTTACTGCTACTATAATAATCAATTAAATGTATTTAGCTTCGGGTGAAGTTGTGGGTTGATGATTTAAGATGTGAGCAAAGGTGATTCAGCCAGTAGAACAGTAGACTTCTTGCTGTAGATCCTCAAAAACTGGAGCCAGTGGTCCAATACAGTGCCGGATGGAAAGTCAGTAAAAGTCACCGTAACAGTTACCTGCAAGGAGAAACTGGGAAATGGCTGTAGAAAAGTATTAAATTAGACTATAGCTATGATAAAGCCAAATGAAATTAAATGTGATTCGGTGATTCGTTACCGGCTATTTAACAAATAAACATTACTAATAAACAAACACGAAGTATCAAACAACTGTAAAAAAGAATTATAGATTTAAACTGTAATGAAGACGAAGCTGAAATTAAATGGAATACAGAGGTTTGCTAAAGGCTATTACACAAACACACTATAGATGCGATAAACTTTCTAAAAAAAACAAAGTGCAGAAAAAAATCATCAACCGGTAACACAAAGGGAGACAGTTAAGTTATTCAAGTATTGATCAATTAATTACTATAGTGATAATAAACTAAGAAATAAAGTGGTTAGGAACAACAAACTGCTAGGAGCTAGAAACCCGAGTGCACGCTGTATCGCTGTAAGAGAAAAGACTTGAGATTGTAGAGATTGCACAGAAATTGTACAGGTTACCAATGCAGAACCAATAGAACAAGACTAACATCATCTAACTAATACTAATATCACTCAAGGAAGACATTTCAGTAATGTTGTACAACAAAGGAAAACACTGGATCTAATGTTGAGATCTATACTCTCTTATACTCTGTGTGGGCATCTGAGCATCATTGTTCATTATACATAATCTGTTTGCCACGGCCTTGGAACTTAAAGGAATAATGCACCTGTAAGTGAAGGGCCGTGGTCCTATATATTTGTAAAACTGCTTCGAGAAAATGTTCTGCTGTAAAAAGTGCTATATAATACATTTAACTTGATTCAAATGTACATATAGACTTTAATGGAAACACACTTCTTATAAATTTGAAATTATAAATAGAAAATTGTTTTGCTATGATTGATGAATTAATCCTATGAAGTCTTCTCAAGTGGTATTGACAAAGTCATTTTTTAAACAAAATAAATACAATTATACTGATGTTATGCAAAATTCAGAGAAGTAATTGGTCCGGAGATCCTCATACATTTTCTATACACACCTGTAATTAAGTAATTAGTGTGTTTAATGAAAATGCTATAAGAACAATTTCTTAAACAATATGTTTTTTAATTTCTGTTATTAATTTAGACAGATTGTGTAGCTGTATTATTGTGAATGTAGGTTTCCCACATTTGTTTTTAGAAATTGCAACTGTATATCTAATCCAAACACTGGTGTGAGCAAGACTGACTTAATTCGACACATTGTGTTCATGTGTTTCTTGCAGCACCTGGAGCAGGAAAAACATGAATTGCGGCAACGATTGGAGAGGCGAGAGGGTGAGTGGGAGGGTCGTGTTGCTGAGCTGGAGACAGATGTGCAACAGCTTAAAAGTGAGCTGGAGAGGCACCAGGTACAGCTGCGTGAGACTGATCGGGACAAGAGCCATGCCGTCACTGAGCTATCAGAACAAAACCATCATCTGCTTGAGCAACTTAGCCGCGTGAGTGCATACATAGGCAGAAATTGGGTAATTACCCCCTTCCTGGGATGAACAGAGTCCCCTTTAGTCCCCCTTAGTATATAATTTTGAACATAACTACATAATTATAAATAATAGAATAACATGGTATGGTGACACAGTGGTTAGAAGAGTCACCTCACAGCTCCTATGTCCTTGATTTGATCCCGATCTTGGACTCTACATGTGTGAGACATCATTAATTCCTGTTTCTACAACCCCTGGCAAAAAGTATGGATTCGCCAGTCTTGGATGAGCACTCATTCAGACATTTCATTCTGTAGAACAGACTCAGATCAAAAACATGATACAATAATAA
>JAUZST010007330.1:0-14246 GCA_034779995.1 Parotocinclus haroldoi | reverse complement strand
CACACACACACACACACACACACACACACACACACACTCACTCACTCACTCACTCACTCACTCACTCACTCACTCACACTCACACACACACTTACTCACTCACACACACACACTCACTCACTCACTCACTCACTCACTCACTCACACACTTACACACTTACACACTTACTCACTCACTCACTCACTCACACACTCACACACTCACTCACACACTTACTCACTCACTCACTCACTCACACACTCACACACTCACACTTAAGGCATTCCTCCGCAACACACTGAAGTTAAAGGGCAAAACTCTTATGCAGCCAGGCAAAGACCAAGACAGGCAGGAAAAAATGTGAAAAAAAGAATAATAAATAAGTAAATAAATAAACCAAGACAAAAATAAACCAATCCCTAGTTTTGCCCGTGAATACGATACAGGCAGAGGCGCACCATATACAGGGTGCCAGACCACTGCAGAGTTCCATAAACAGCACTTAATTCCCTCAGGAACTGCCAGTTCCAAAAGCTAGCACAGGATCTGCGTTAAAAAATGTTATTATTAATAATAATAATGACAAATGATTATGGTAAAAATCATTCTCATTCACCACATATGCACTGTATAATAACATCTACTATAACACTAATATCAATAATAATACATGAGAAAATATTTCTAGCTCACAGAGATCCCATGTTCAATTTCCAATCCAGCAGCTGCCTGCGTTGAGTTTGCATGTTCTTCCTCTGTCTGAGGAACTTAAGTTTCCACTCACATTCCAAAGGCATGTGACCCAGTGTGAGTAAATATGTTTATGTCTGTGCATGCATGTGCCCTGCCCTGGACTGGTACCCTGTTTGGGGTCCAGTCTAGCATCTTGTGTCGCCAGTTTGGTTATTGGATTAGTCAGGTATGAAAATTAATGAACGATGAATAAATCAATATTTCTAGTAATGTATGTGAAAAAGTTTGTCCCTGTGCACTCAGATTTGCAGGTGGAACATTTTGTAATCGTCAACGGAATGGTGAACTGTGTTTGAAAGTCACTGACAAATCTGCTGGGATAACAAACAACCTAATGACCTAATTCACCATTTCTCATTCTCATTACTTGATGCATTCAATGCCGGTTATATGAAATATGTTGACTTATGTTAACTTAAGATAAGAAATCCCTGCACACTTGAATGATGGATCTTAGGAGAAACTGACATATGTGGACCTATGTCTCAATAAATCACACTATTCGTCTCAGGCTCATTGCTTGATTTCTGATTTGTTCTCTCAAACACTTACTGCATGCTGTGACTGAACAAGAACCTATCAGAACGATTTCTGGACCTCAGGTGCCAGACCACAGAACGTAAAGCATTATGCCTACATGATTTTTAGCAGGGATGTCAAACGATTATAATGTTGACTCACATTTCATCATGCTCGTTTTCTTCTTCAAATTTTTCAATATTTCAAAACAAGTTTGTTTATAATTAAATTATTGACAATTACAAAAGCATGAGATAAAACCTAATCAGATTTTCACAGTTCTAAAAGTAGAAAAAGAAATCCTAATGTTTCTGTCTTGATGCATGTTTCGCATTCTCTTGAGATTCAGTTCATTGACAGATATCATGCCATTTAACTTTAGAATGTTATAGTATTAGGGATGAACCTATACCGACACTGGTATTAGGTATAGGATCCGATACTGTTCTTGTGTACTCAGAATTAGTCTAAAATATGGCACCAGATAACAATTTACAGCAATATAATGTTGAACAGGTATGTGAAGAAGCAATGTAAGGAGTTTGGAAATATGCAACCCTGCCATACATACTAATGTTCTTCAGTGTTCTCCTCGTGATGGACTGATGTACCATTAGTCAATGTAAGAGCGATCTTTAATTAATGGGATCATTTGAGTCCTTGGGGACTACTTCCCGTCTTGCTTTCAGTGTTATCTTAGTTGGTCGACTACCCACTTCGCCAAACACGGGTTGTGAAGACTAATAGATCAGATAAATCCCTGTTCTCTAAATACAACAGATGGACCACTCACATCTGATTTTCATGCTATTGACTGACAACCCCTGAATCTCATTTCACCTTCAGATTTATTGCTGATATGAGGAGTTCACATATTTTTGTCACTCAAACATATGTAACAATTACTAATTTTCCTCAATAAACACATGACTAATGTTACGGAATGTGTTAGGACCAAAGTATGCGGGACCGAGGAATCTCATGGTGTATAATAATAATGGGGAAATTCAATATAACCAAATTGAAAAGGGGAAAAAAGGAGCGAAAGTCTCTCCAACATAGGAAAACAAAAAGGTGAAAGGGCACGCCGCTGTGCTGCATCCCAGGTCTGAGCAACGCACAAATTAATCACAGTGAATGCCAAGGGGCTGCCCTTTACGGTCAGATATGGGGTTCGGCGCCAATAGCGACCCTATAGCGGCTTATAGCGGCCAGGGTCCAGAGGCGACCCCTCCGGCCGCAGACCCAGGACGCGAGCTTCACGAGCCGCGGGTCCGGGGTGCAGCCCCTACCAGCCCCAGCTCCCGGGAACCATCAGCTGCTGGGGAAGGAAGCGGCGAAGTCCATACAGGACTGTGGACGAGTGTGAGCTCAAGTGCGCATGTAGCACGAGAAAGCCATGCCAAGAACACTGCTAGAACTCGTGCTTAAGTAGAGGGAGGGTCAGGTGTTCATCATCAGGTCGTTAACTAGACACTGGTTATAAGCCGCCTCACCAATTGCTCTGTAACAGCAATCATGTACCACTGTTCTAACAGAACAATGCATCTTTAGTGTAAAGTACTCATTTTATTAGGTTCTTATAATAGAAACACAATGCTAAAAATGTAATATTGTGTGTCAGACATTTTGTTGAACTTCACAAAGACATTTTTATTTATGCAACATATCTGCCTATCATGTGTTCAAGCAAAAATGCATTAAACAGCGTTAAAATATGTGTTAATAGTCAATTTTTAGAGGGGTTTTGTGAAAGGCAAAACAAAAAATTGTTTAGTCCAAGCCCAACCACGGTCAAGCACACAACTCACTTAAGTCCTATAGGTTTGCCTGATAACGATTGCTTGTTCTACTGTATATATCAACGTATGACACAGTACAAACATTTATAAACTCTGCTCATGCTTATTTGACTTGACTACTGTGAAGCGTGTTCTTGTCACTGCAGCTTAGGAAGACAGAAAGCTTTTACCTTCCCGCCTACTTTGATGTCCTTCACATTTGCAAAGCACTTAGTGTTTGGTCAGTAATCCTTTCAGAGAACAAGAAGTATGTACGCTATGAAGCACATGGGTATTTAACTTCCCTAACATAATACAAGCTGGAAAATCAATGTGGATTTTTTTGCCTTATTTTGTCAGTGGTCTGTAAAATGTAGGGCCATTAAATGTAAGTGGTGTTTGAGTTTGTGGACCCTTTAAAGTTGTCTATGTTTATTCGTAAATATGATTTAAATCAACGGTAGCTTTTTTTTAAAGTCAAGGACGAAACATTACAAACAAATAAATAAATACATTAGAAATAAATACATCAATAAAACCCACACAGAAATAAAATTAATATGTTAAATACGCTAACACAAAATTGCATAAGCATGAATTATTTATATCTGGATTTATTTAATTATGGATCTCTTCCTACAGTTCGCGTAAATCATTTCCAATCATTTACATACATGCCTGAAATATAACTGCAAGCCTTTCTATCTGGGTGTGTTATTTTTATTTTACATTACTTTCCAACTCCAGAAACGACGTAGATTATGACATCAGATTATTTGTTGGTGGTTTTGCAAATGTATTCTTGATTAACCCAAATGAACTGATCTGGTTTAGCACGCTTGATGGTTCTGATGTTAAAGGATTAGATTAGAATTGGCCATTCTCACAGTAACGATATGAATTTAAAAACATGATTTGTTATTTTGAAAACGGAGAGCACAAGTTTATTTCTTGTTTTATTATTTCAGTCTTCGTGATGTGATTCCTGCAACTCCGGTGAATAGTAACAACATATAAATCAGTCTACACAACCCCTAAAACGTTGTTGATGATAACGCGTGTTTCTAATGCCGATTAAAATGATCGAAACATAGATTTCAAGGCATGCACCGGAGTCTGTTTATAGGTCATGTGCCAGCTCTGACTTTATTATCTGAATTATCTGGCTCTTACCAGATAATTACTTTTACAAATGACCATTTTGTATAGATTAGATACAGATGGTGCTATTAGATATTAGATGGGGCTACCAGGCATTTAAGACTGGCGTATATAGTTCTATATACACTGCTCAAAAAATAAAGAGAACAACACAATGTAACTCCAAGTCAATCTTACTTCTGTGAAATCAACTTGTCCAGTTAAGAAGCAACACTGATTCTGAATCAATTTCACCTGCTCTCGTGCAAATGGAACAAACGACAGGTAGTAATGAGAGGCAATTAGCAAGACAACCCCTATAAAGGAGTGGTTCTGCAGGTGGTGGCCTCAGACCATTTTGGTCAGTTTTGAATTTTATCAGTGCTCTCACCCCTAGAGGTACCATGAGGCGGTGTCTACAACCAACACAAGTTGCTCAGGTAGTGCAGCTCAACCAAGATGGCACAGCTGTGGCAAAGTTTGCTGTGTCTGTCAGCACAGTGCATGGAGAAGATTCCAGGAGACAGGCCAGTACACCACAAGACATGGAGGGGATCGTAGGAGGGGAAAACAACCCTGAATCAGGCGGCTGCTCCTTTGTGCAAGGAGAAACAGGAGGAGCAATGCCAGAGCCCTGCAAGATGACCTCCAGCAGGCCACTAATATCCATGTTTCTGCTCAAACTGTCAGAAACAGACTCCACGAGAGTGATATGAGGGTTCGACGTCCACAAGAGGGCCTTGTGCTTACAGCCCAACATCATGCGGGGCGATTGCCATTTGCCAGAGAACACCAAGATTGACAGATTGGCCATTGGCGCCCTGTGCTCTTCACGGATGAGAGCAGGTTCACAATGAGCACATCTGACAGACGTGACAGAATCTGGAGACGCCGTGAAGAACGTTCTGCTGCCTGCAACATCCTCCAGCATGACCGGTTTGACAGTGGGTCAGTAATGGTGTGGGGAGGCATTTTTTTGGATGGCCGCACAGCCCTCCATGTGCTAGCCAGAGGTACCAGGCTGAGATCCTCAGACCTATTGTGAGACCATATGCTGGTGCAGTGGGCCCTGGGTTCCTTCTTGCACCACAGACTGTCCAGGAGTTGACTGATGCTTTGATCCAGGTCTGGGAGGAGATCCTTCAGGAGAACATACGCCACCTCATCAGAAGCATGCCCAGACGCTGTAGGGAGGTCATACAGGTACGTGGAGGCCACACACACTACTAAGCCTCATTTTAACTTGTCTTGAGAAATTTCTACTGAAGTCGGATCAGCCTGTAATTTGATTTTCCACTTTGATTTTGAGTATGATTCAAACTCCAGACCTTTGTGGGATAATAATTTTGATTGACATTAATTATGTTTATGTTATTTTGTTCTAAACGCATTTCACTATGTAATGAATAAAGATTTTCAGCTGGAATATTTCATTCATTGAAATCTAGGATGTGTTATTTTAGTGTTCCCTTTATTTTTTTGAGCAGTGTACAATTATTTCTATACAAAAAAGTCTTAGCTGAGGACTGCAAGTGGATGAAATACACCAAGCCAATTATGAAACTGCACAAGAAAAGACATTCTGTAGAGTGAATAAGAAAATGGGTTGTCTGTCTTGGCAGCGGAGGCTACAGTTTGGACACCCCTGGTTAAATGACCTATTTTTTTTATTTAATAGATTTTATAAAAAAATAAAGCAACCTCAGCAAGAAACAAACCTCAATATAACATCTTGCCAAGTACAATAGTAATTATTGAATACTAACTGTATAAGGAAAAAGTCAAGTTCTGGTCCCTTACAAAAATCCCTAATAAATAATATTTTAAAGGAAACGCTTTGTAGAAAGATTTAAGTAATCAATTGTGCTGTCAGCAGAGTCATAGATTCTAAATATAGATATATATCAAACAAATCATATATAAATAATTATTTAAATCAATTATTGAAAAAAATGTTGAAAAAGAAAAACTAAAATATTGCATTGACATAAGTATGCAATTGAAGCATCTTTGGCAGTGACTAGGTCAAGGTTTGCACACCTGGATTTGTGGATTTTTTGCCATTTTTTGCATTCTTCTCTGCAGGTTGGATGGGGATCATTGATGGAATAAGTCACATCTGTTACCAAGGAACTTCTCCCTGATTACTTAGTTTAGTCGCCAGCTCCTTGTTCCATTTTGGAGAACCATGAAAGCCACTGTTGGGCAATTTCAGTGCAGCAGATTTTTTGTAGCCTTCTCCAGATCTGTGCCTCCACACTATCCTGTCTCTGAGCTCTACAGCTCTTTGTTCATGGTAGTTCTGGGTGGTGTTCCAGTGTTAAGATCATGTGCAGCATGCATTTTTTTATATGCCTCCATACCGCTGCATATCAGACACAGCTCTAACGCTTCAAACAAGAAGCAAATTATATAATGTTTTTATGCTAGAAGCGCTGCTGAGTGCTGAGTACAATGACATCACCAAACAGCATGTTGGGTAAAACTTACTAGCTAGTCAGGCAACATAACATGCACTACGGCCTAAAAATATCCTGTTAACATCTGGGTAAAAAAATAGAGGAACAGAGGAACATAACACAGAAAATTGATTATAAAGCAAGTGAGATTGGAGATGGAATTGAGGAACCATGTTATGAAAGGAGTAACTCTAGGGACAGGGTGAGAGCAATAATTAACCGGCTAAATGTCAGGCTATGTCTTAGCGGAGCAAAAGAACTTTAGCCAAAAAAGGCACATCTCTTTTTTAAGCTCCGTTTTTATTAAAGATTGCACAAAAACTGTTTACATTCTACAACTGTTTCATGCATTCTTGTCTACTAAACCTTATAGTAATCATGCACTCCTAATAGCGTAAGCTAAATGCCCATCCTATTTAAGAGCCAAAACTTTTGCAACTTGTTTTCTGATTCCATTTATCCCGTGAAGCTGGACATCACTTAGCATATCTGGAATGACTTTTGTAATGACTGTTTGCTTGTTTGGTTTATTTAACGTCACTCGGAATCAGTGGTAATTTCATATCGATACACCAGCTGGCAAGAGAACTAGTCAGATGTATTTATATATATATATATATATATATATATATATATATATATATATATGTGTATTTGGGCTGTGGGAGGAAATTGGAGTACCCAGAGTAAACCCACACAGACAGGGGGTTCACACAAAAAGGTTCCAGGTCGCTCCACCCTGGGATCGAACCTAGGATCTTCTTGCTGTGAGGCAGCGGCGATACCCACCAAACCTCCATGCCACCCCACTTTTGTAACGACATGCCTAAAAACACAGATTGTAGGCATGTATTACAATAGGTTTGTTTAAAATGCAGAGTAAATAATCAAGCATTTATCTATAGGAATGAAGAAAATTCATTTATGGAATGGAGCACTAAGAAATGCATCACAAGCAGCTGAGAGGAAAGATGAGTCAATGTGCAGAATGCTGATCGGTGTGCTGAGAGATGTAACGGCATGCAGAGAGGATGATCGGTATATAGAGAGATGAATCAGTGTGCAGTGAGTCATATCAGCATGGAAGAACATCAGTGAGTATCAGCAGCTTCTGCAGAACCAGTGAACGTGCATGTGGCATGAGGAGACTCCGTACTGAACAAGAGGAACATGGCTTACGATGGGACCATGTGATTTGAAAAGTGCATGGTCACATTTCTCACCAGGCAGGCTATGGCTACAACCCTGACAAGCAGTATTGGTTTAAATCACTATGCAAATGTGGACTGAAGAACCAAAACTAGATAAGACTTCCAATTAATATTTTATGATGAAGTACTGCACATCTTGAGTGCAAAAACATGCTGATGTTTAACAATGCTTTTGGGATTGCTTTTTTTAGCCATGGGATGATAAATGATCTTATAGACTATTGTGATAAAGGAAATCCCTGAACATATCATGCAAAATATAATCTAGTGTCAGAGTATCAGACTCCATTTCCTTACAAAATTCTGTATGAAAGTCTGTATTTAATTATTAGCCACCAAAACACAAAACTATAGCAGCACATGAAAAGACAGGTGCTGGCCTAGACAGGTTATTTATGAGCGCTTTTTATTCAAACACTCATAGCAACTATCAGCTCAGTGCATGAATTCGGCCACTTGCACCAGGTCCCCAAATTTACACACATACACACAGATGGTAACTAGAGACGGTAACTTAAGCAAGTCCCCATAAACCAAATGTATTTGCTCTTCTGATACCTTAACGCAATACAGTAACACAAATGGGAAATGCATGAACATTAAATAAAACCCTAAAAGAAGAGGCAACTGAACTACATAATGCACGCTTGGACCGGAAAACGCCCCTTTGGAGCTAATTAATTACTAATTAACTACAGATATGTGTATTTAAAAGGCTATTGGAAATATTATAATGTCAAATTTTAGTCTGGCAAAACAAAACTCACACATTCGAAACCGAGAACTCTGAGTGACTTCAAACAATGCATGGTCATCAGTGCCATTAGCCATTAGCCACTATTCAGAGCCACTATTTCAAAAACTCTTATGGGATTTTCTCATGCGGGATCACGAGTCTACTGAGAACTACTGAGATGTTTGGACAGTGGAGCTTACCTAAGCATTGTGATTGATCAAGTTCATGGCAGCTGCGTACTCTATGGCAGAAGGTCAACGCACCATGTCACAAGGATCGTATAGTCATTTGGTTCCAGGAACATTAGAAGTTTTCTTACTTCCATGGCCTTCACAATCCCCAGATCTTAATTCTATAGAGCATATCTGGGACGAGATGCTCAGAGCATGTTAGTACCTCCACCTAATTTCCACCCAATGCAAGAAGCTTTCCTGTCCACGTGTGTTAACATTCCTGTAGGACAATTTTAACACCTAGTGGATGTCACGATGAATTGCTGCAGTTATGAATGCCAAATGAAGTTCGACATGCTACCAGATGGACGTCTCTAATAAAGTAGACATTCAGTCGATATATATTTAAACAGTGATAGAAATTGCATTCATCCTCCAGCATCAATATGCAAAATTTCACTACAAAATTACTTGTGCTTATGAAGAGGGGCCAGAGCACAGCTCTCCAGTACTGGAGCATAGAGCCTAAAGGTCAGAATCAAGTCCTGCCTTTACCCAACTTGGTCAAGTCACTAACAGATTTAAAATGCTGCTCTTCATGATCAGCAGATACAGTGTCTCAACAGTTCAAGTACAGTACAAGTCCAAACACAGTTAAAAACACAAAGTCACAATAACACAGGTTTACAGACACATAGACAGGATATTAATGTATTAATGCATGGGAATTTACACAAAAATACATTAAGCCAAGCCATTCCCAATGTTTAACTGACATAATCTGGTCCATGTTGATTATTTCAGTTTTATTTAAACTCTGTTATTCATTTTCTTTATCTGTTAATTTCCCAACCAATTTTTGTAAATCCTGCACATGTATAATCATGTGACTCCACCCCATCCAATCAGCAATACGGATGTCACATGGAGGAGAACTCCAACGCAGAGCAGCTTATACCATGCCATGTCTGTCATGTGGACACAAAAAGAAATCAGATGTAAACATGGCAGAAATGGTTTCAGGGACCAACGGTAATGATGCAAAATCACGTAAATGAATATGAACAGTGAATGGCTTACAAAAAGAGAGAGACTGATCAGCGCCAGCTACAAGCAAATCCACAACGCAGCTCTCGATAACACAAGCATTTTCAAATTTTAAACAATACAAAAAGGATTTAAGAAGAAATAACTGACGCTATTTCCTGCTGCAATGTGATGGATATGGCTCTTGTATCAGTGGTGGAGCTCAGTGCGATTTTTCACTGCCTCCTTTAAAATTGCACATGCCAATATGTAAAATATTTGTTTAAATTTATGTACTGCTTTTCATTAATGATTTCAGAAATTCGCAATAAACAACAATGAATAGTTTCCTATAGTCTGTGATTTCTAATCTCAAATGCTTTCATTTTTATTTTCATTTTATAAGTCCCAGCTTTAATAGTTGGACATATTCATGGTAAAAACCTGGTCAGTGAACTTTTAGGGGGAAAAAAACCAAACCAAAATCAAAACAAAATAATTATTCATTAATTGCATCTTAATTGTAATTGAGGTACAACATGGTCCTACAATTAGAACTGATACTATGCAGGTGTGACAAATGCACACACACACATCCACACCCCTGGAGTAAAGCAGCACAGACACGAGGAGGACATGTAGCCTCCACACAGACAGGAAGCAGGCTGCTCCACCCTGGGCTTGAACCCAGGGTCTTCTTGCTGTGAGGCGGTGGTGCTAAGAATAAGACTTGGTTATAATGTGATGCTTGTACATTATGAATTCATACCACATGTAGACCTGACCCAAAAGATTCCCTATTATTATCATAAATATGATTATTACAGTGCTGCAATCAAACATGACTCATTCTAACCTTTAGTAGATTTTGCCTGAATTAGATTGAAAATCCAGTCTAACTCAAAAGCTGACAGCACAGGCCCGTTTGGTGAGTGAGGACAACATACATCAGACTAGCTGTGTTTAGGTGTTTTTGTCTTTTAATAACTACGGTTTTAATCAATGTCTTATAAGCCCAGTACAACCTAAGTAAAACAGAACCAAGCATATAATATTGGTCTGGGTCTAGAGCCTAACCCATCATTCACTGGGCACAGGGAAGAAGGGCACCAGTCCATCAGAGCCACAGTCTGACATCTGAGCAAGCAGGGTTCAAACCCAGACTCTTAGGTCCTACTGTGAACCTTATACTGCTGTTCATGCTGAGTGCAGGCACAGTTTTTTAAGTGAAAGAGCATATAAAAGTTTCCAATATATTAATTATGTATATTACTTAATCGTAAAAAGTCTGCTTACTCATAAATAAGCATAAATTCACATCGAAAAGTACAACTTGGGGCTAGAGGGTATATTGAAATTTTACAAAGGAGATGATATGGGCAAAAGCAGTAATTTTTTTTTGTTTAATATTATTCAGTGTCATTCTTATTTCCTTTTCCTCACTGTCTCCTCTGGGCTCCACTACTCTGCTCTGGTAGCAACCTCACCTCCACGCGTCTAAACAACAGTACTGTATCTTGCGACACAGAGGGAGATCACACACACACAGATGGCTTAGTATATAAATGAAGAACAATGGCTAAATTATTTGGAGGTGGAGGTGGATATCAGGTCAGGTGAGCAGCAGAATCACACTATCTGCAGTTATGATTACGAAGAGTCAATATGCCTAAACCAATTCAGACAGCACTCCAAGCAGCATTTGTCCTAGCTGTGCCTTATGCAAAGAAAAGTGCAAAGTGCAAAAAAATCATATGACTGAGGCAGATGCTTACTATATAAAAAAATGTGTGCTTCTCATCTCAAAAGTGGAGCAGGATGACTTTAAATGGCTGATCAAAACAAATTCACAATATGAATTGCTCAGTCGCAACGACTTTACATGAGAAGCACTGCCTAGCCTGACAAATTGGTTAAAGTAAAACATTTAGTGCTGATATGCGGTCAAGCTGCCCATGTGAACCACGTTTGAATGTGACTATTCATTTCTATAATGGGAGCTACAAAGTGCATGCCTTTAAACAAGATTGTTCCCTTGGAAACTCACACTTTTGAGCACATAGGCAAAGCCCTGCAAGCATCGACAGACATCTTTGTAACCTGACTCAAAGAGATGCATTTGCTGAAAAGGGAAAGGATGCAGTGCTTTGGGTAGCAACCTCATTCAGCAATTTGTAAGTGCAAGTTCCAACAAATAAAATTGGAATGAAGATGTAAAACAAGAGTTTGAAACTTTGTACTAAGTAATATCAATTAAAACAACATTATTGTTTTTGAACACCCTCTTTTCAGTAAGCAGAATAAAATGTAAAAAACTTTGGACAATGGAGAATTTTACCAAAGAAATAAAAATGTCCAGACGATCCTATATCATTATTCAACCGAAAAAAATACATCCAGCCCTAGCAACTGTATCCATATTGCCCTCTGCTTGGTTTACTTTCTCATCACCAGACTCACTTTAACTCTGGGTCATGTTTTTAGAGGCACTGGCACAGTCCTGACCCATGGGCTACTCGCCTCATAGAAGGGTGTGAAATAGGTTATTTGATAATCTGCTTGGATTTTAATTTTACCATCAAAATTAGTTTTTTCATTTACATTTGTCAGGCAGGAGTAGCAATCTAAAATGTCATTTTTGGATTCTCTTCAAACCGTAGTAATGCCAAAAGGCAAACACTCTCAGCCCATGCTGTGAGAAGTAGGCAATGTGACTGTATTTTATTGAATCATTACACATTTTTGTGATATGCTTTTCTGAGCATGTAAAAAATATGGTCAGTGCCTAAAGATTTGTTTGTTCGACTTATTTAACGTCGCTATCTGCATCAGTGGCCATTTTAGCAACACACAAAAAAATTGCTATGGTTATTTCTAGCCAATGCCAATGTAGAGTGATCAATTAACCTAACATCATGTCTTTGGATTGTGGGAGGAAACTGGAAAACCTGGAATAAACCCACATAGACACATGCAGACTCCATACAGGAAGGACCCAGGCCACTCCACCCTGAGTTTGAACCCAGGAGGCTATGAGGTGACGGTGCTAGCCACTGTGTCATGCATGCTTAAAGAACAACAGCCAAATGAATGTTGTGTTATAAAGTGTGTAATTAGCACTAAATATAAATCACTTCATGGAGTATGGGATAATATTCAAGTAGTATTTTTTTATGAATCTTCCACTACTGATGCACTTTGTCATGTTTCAGCACGTCCTCTGAAGCTCATTTATTTAGGTGAGTGCTTTCAAAAAGAAGCTCTTGCACTTCACAAATAATAAAAACAGCTGTTTTGTTACATTTTGGTTGCAAATTCTGTAGAGCACTGGCACAGATATACTACCAGTAATGATAGGAATGTAAGACAAAAAAAACCGGTAAGAAACCATAATTAATCTAGAATGCAAAATACACATGTAACCTTTTTTTTTGCATGACATGTAACAAAACCTTTATTAACCAGAGTAGTCAGTGTAGTCGGATTATATACAAGCGAGCTGAGCAGTTGAGGGTCAGGGTTTGTATTCACAAAATTAGATTAGAAGTTCAAAAGCTACCAGACTGAGCTACCCTGTTCTGCAGGCGCATAGCTGTGACTGAGTTGGAGGACAGCGCATGACGCTCCGCAGGTATTTCCCCAAACTCAGACATTCATTACTTCATTACTCTGAACAGACTGTCCGTGGCGAGTTCCAGGATCAGAAATGCTGATGCTCCTAATATTTTACATATAAAGTTAAATCGCTCGTTTCCACGTGTTTTAAGAATCTGCTTCAGTATTGGATCAATGATCAAACACGACTTCATTTAGTCCAAACCACCAGTTAACTGAGGGACGAACAGTATCAGGACACAAGGGCTTAAAAGTCAGTTATAAAGTTCTGTTTACTGAACGATGAAAAACCTCTTACCGATGTGCTGAGCGTGGACATCTCCCAGTTTCCGTAGCTTAATGGCGTGCCAGTGCGCGCGCTGTTGTTAGGCTCCGGACTGATCACGATACTCGCGCTCATCGCGCCCAAACCCAAGAGTTTACAGAAGAGAAATTCCGAGGTGATATTTCAGTGTGAGGTGAACATCACCAGTGTTTCTCCAAAAACAATGCAGCGCAGTTCTCCGCTGTACCGGTGAGTTCACTACAGACTTGTACAGTGCTGAACCAGAGTACTGAACTCCGGTCCTTCAGTTCATACCGCTACATTACACTATTCTATGTATGGACCAGCAGCACGTGCATATATGAACGTTAAGAAGCTGCACATGCTCAGTCAGGCAGTCAGTCTCTCTCTCACTCTCTCTCTCTCTGTGCGTCTGTCTGTCTGTCTGTCTGTCTCTCTCTCTCTGTGTGCGTCTCTCTCTCTCTCTCTCTCTCTCTCTCTCTCTCTCTCTGTGTGTGTGTGCATCTGTCTCTCTCTCCCTCTCTCTCTCTCTCTCTCTCTCTGTGTGTGTGGGGGGGGGGGGGGGGG